>JAOWCC010000019.1:108210973-108456382 GCA_030867875.1 Actinernus sp. WN-2022 | reverse complement strand
TAACGAGTGTAAATTAACCTGAACTATAATGGAGAATTTAACAAAGTTTTCAAGTCATCTTTTTAAGTGGCACTGAAGTGGCATTGTGTTCTGCAGTTTAGCCATTACATGTATAGGGCTGGAATCATTCAACATAGATATGTACTCATTCGACACAACCATTCAACATGCTTTGTAACCAGGCTCACTGGTTTATGATGGTTTTGAGGTACCAAATCAAATTATTTAGTTTCTTATTTTTATTCCAAGTATCTTACAGACTGCCAACATATTGCGTTGCAGAACAGAAGCATAATTTTTCTCAGAATGATTGTGTCGAATCAGTATGTCAAATAATAATTATTATTATCTATCTCTATGCATGTCATACTGAAATCAGTTGCAAGACAATGGTATGGTTTTAGTTTTTCAATACAATTTGAACCATGTTATTTTTTTTGTATTGATGAATTTCAGCACAAAGTAACCGGTTATTTTCTAGTGTATAAAATATATATAATGCACTTATCAATTGAAACCCATACCTGGTTGGTAATCTATAGAGTATACATTTGTTTCTTGTAGAACAATAAAGCAAACAGATGAAACTGAAGAATGCTGATTCCATGGAGAGCAAGACAAGGCACTATTATGCAGCTGAGTCCAATGTTATTGAAACATCCAAAAACAAAAGTTAAAGTCAATATTATTACAAATCAAATTGTGGTTATAGTTTCAGTTGGACAATTTGTGAATCAGACTAAATTTTTATACTGCAAATGGCATTTCTGGCCATGTACCTTGTAGCATTTGCTTAATGATCAGTTCAAGTAATAAAAAATATATCTACGATTTACGAGTTTCAACATCATTGGTGGAACTTTTTAAGTACACCTTGAAAGCCTGCAAAAGTTATATACCCTACCTGCAGGTGTACATGCAGTATTTCGGAGTACAGTCTAGTTGAAGAGGTACATTTGTGGTATACCTCAAGTGTACCCAAAATGCAGGTTCCCAAAAGTGTGATACTTTGGATATACCTAGTATGTACCTATTTTGGGTACGTTTGGGGTATAATTTAGGTACAAATGAGGTATACCCCACATTTTTTTGAATATTATTTGTAGTACTGTCTTTAGTTAAAGAGGTACATTTGAGGTATACCTCAGATGTACCCATAATGGTTCCAAAAGTGCGCTACTTTAGGTATACCTATTTTGTACCTATTTCGGGTACGTTTGGGGTATAATTTAGGTACAAATGAGGTATACCCCAAATGTACTCAATTTTGGTAAGGGAGGTATCATGTTTGGTAACCAATCCGAACACGGATGCACGCTTTCAATTAATTTGGCGCTCAAATCTTGAAGTATAATATTTCTCTTCAACCGTACGTACGATCACGTGAAGTCTGTTTGCTGCAAAGTCTCTGTCTTTTGCTATGGTTTTAACGTTATCAAACTCTATTTCTTTAATAACAATCTCCAGGATTCCTCGATAATCGAAGGTAAGTAGAGCATTCTCAATTTCGCTCAGAAAAGCACGTTGATTACAACTTTACAACCGATTTCCGTGTTACGTGCATCTGCGTAAAACAATATGTTATCGATTCAGTACTCGAAGTCTATTGAGTAATATGAAAGAGCACTAAATTATTTGATTCAGTACCTCAAAACCAGGATAAACAAGTGAGCCTGTTTACAAAGCATGTCTGTCGAATAGTTTCCTATTGAAATCGGTTGTACTATAAATAGCTAGGTATATGTATATACTATTCGCACCTCCGCGCGCCGCTATCTGTTGTCATGCATGCAAGTTTTAATATTTTCAAGTTGTTTATGTATCTCGATCGCCCTTGCCCCATGGCAAAGGGTTTTTCTCTTTGCCTTTACTGGCTCACATGTAAACGACTAATAATACTCTGTAGTTAAATATAACATAGCTCGGTTGTTGAAACTACAATGTTCGTGTAGCAGATTCACAAATAAACATCCAGGCAATTAACGTGCATCCTTCTGTTTTCCTCTTCCTCGCTTTGGCCCTTAACTTCGGCTTATTAAAGAGAGACCAGACTACATATGTAGGAGTATATATATATTAGAGAGTGGGGTTTATAATTTGTACGGCATGTGTGTATTAATTAGAGCATATTTCGTATGAGTGGGACAAACTACGGCATGTCTGTAACCGTGTACTGTGCTGTACGTACTAGCTCTGTGATCTGATTGGATCAGCAAGACAAAAACAATTGGAAACCATTTCAACATCCACGGCATGCCGTAAGCTAACCGTGCTGTAGTTTGTCCCACTCATACGAAATCTGCTCTAATAGCCCTTTGTTAGGTACATGTATATAAAGCAGAAAATAATATACATGTACATGTAGGTACTTGTCAGTATTATGCTTGAGTCACTATATTAGCATATAGTAATATATTACATACAATATTTTAATTTCATGATCATGGATATGTGGATTTTCATATATATATTTCATGTTTCTACACCTCAATCTTCTATGTCTGCACTATATATAGCTAGCTATATAGCTAGTACATGTAACTCCAGCTTTAATATTTTTTTGTGTCTGCCAGTTTAAGGAAACATTTCACATATGTTTTCACACCCCCAATATCTGACATTGGTATATACCACACCAGTGAATATCACTTTTTGCGCACTCTTATTGGCTACTCAAACAGTGAATATGATTTCATATTCACCTCTGAGCAAAGCAGCGATCATCTCGCGCGAGTTTTTGTCCATTTCACAGGAAATAAAATAACTATTTGGTGCTGGCTATTCACCTGCAGTGTGGAATATACTAAACAATTATATATTCACCTCAGTGTTGGTGAATAGTGGTGGATATTTACCTCGCCGAAGCGGCTCGGTAAATATCCACCACTATTCACCTCCACTTCGGTGAATAATTGTTAATTATTTTTTCACACCATTTTTCACATCTTCAAAACATGTCACAGCTAGGTGTTTCACACAAATTTCACATGATATATCCGAGTACAGTTAATATAGATATTTTGAGGATATTACATGGTCGCGCGGAGATACGGATTTTATCTTCGAGTGTTGATGAAATATCTTATGAGTGAGCGCAGCGAACGGGTAAGATACTCATCAACACGAGAAGATAAAATCTGTATCTCCAAGCGGCCATGTAATGTTCTGTTTAATATATAATTATTGATGAAATACTAGTTTCAATCTCTTACTAAAAAGGCTAGAAATCTTTGAAAGCGAGTCATATTTTCACAAGTGATATATTCCGGTGTGAAGATATCATTTATATCTTCACGTGTGAAGATATCACTTTTTAGAAAGAAATATACACTGGTATTTCATCGAAAATTATATATTAAAGTAATATTAATAAATATTAATATTATTGTTACTATAATTCACATGTAATTTCACAGCAATATGTATTGTCACATCCTCGTCTCCCTGCATTTGGTAAATGTAGTCTTGAATATTTCACATCATTTCATGGTGTGAAAAGAAGGACACCTTTTCACATGGTAGTTTCACATCATTTTTTCACATACATGTTCATGTGAAAAAAATTATGTGAAAATATGTGTGAAATTTGTTGATTTCACTTCCCAATTTCACATATGTCACATGATGTGCTCCAGTAGTGTTAATTGAAGTTGTGTCCTGTAAATTAATATACTTTACATGTAAGTATACTTTAAGTATACTTCAAGTACATGTTTTATCAAAGTATACTTCAAGTATACTTTACAAGTATACTTCAAGTATATGTTTCACCAAAGTATACTTCAAGTATACTTTAGAAGTATACTTTAAGTATACTTATCATCCCATCAACTTTGTTTTCTTTAGTCCAAAAACACCACTACTTTAAGTATACTTTTTATCAAGCAAGTATACTTCAAGTATACTTTACAATATGGTTTCTAGTACAATTAAAGTATACTTTAACACTACATTAAGTATACTTCAAGTATACTTCAAGTATATACTTTATGTATGTTTCAAGTATACTTCAAATATACTTCAATTTGATGAGGGACAGGTTGTGGTAGTTACTACGTCGAGTGTGGGTGTACAGGTTGTGGTATTTACTACGTCGAGTGTGGGGTGTACAGGTTGTGGTATTTACTACGTCGAGTGTGGGGTGTACAGGTTGTGGTATTTACTACGTCGAGTGTGGGGTGTACAGGTTGTGGTATTTACTACGTCGAGTGTGGGGTGTACAGGTTGTGGTAGTTACTACGTCGAGTGTGGGTGTACAGGTTGTGGTATTTACTACGTCGAGTGTGGGGTGTACAGGTTGTGGTATTTACTACGTCGAGTGTGGGGTGTACAGGTTGTGGTATTTACTACGTCGAGTGTGGGGTGTACAGGTTGTGGTAGTTACTACGTCGAGTGTGGGTTTACAGGTTGTGGTATTTACTACGTCGAGTGTGGGGTGTACAGGTTGTGGTATTTACTACGTCGAGTGTGGGGTGTACAGGTTGTGGTAGTTACTACGTCGAGTGTGGGTGTACAGGTTGTGGTATTTACTACGTCGAGTGTGGCTGTACAGGTTGTGGTATTTACTACGTCGAGTGTGGGTGTACAGGTTGTGGTATTTACTACGTCGAGTGTGGGGTGTACAGGTTGTGGTATTTACTACGTCGAGTGTGGGTGTACAGGTTGTGGTAGTTACTACGTCGAGTGTGGGGTGTACAGGTTGTGGTATTTACTACGTCGAGTGTGGGGTGTACAGGTTGTGGTATTTACTACGTCGAGTGTGGGTGTACAGGTTGTGGTATTTACTACGTCGAGTGTGGGTGTACAGGTTGTGGTAGTTACTACGTCGAGTGTGGGGTGTACAGGCTGTGGTAGTTACTACGTCGAGTGTGGGTGTACAGGCTGTGGTAGTTACTACGTCGAGTGTGGGGTGTACAGGCTGTGGTAGTTACTACGTCGAGTGTGGGTGTACAGGCTGTGGTAGTTACTACGTCGAGTGTGGGGTGTACAGGTTGTGGTAGTTACCACGTCGAGTGTGGGGTGTACAGGCTGTGGTAGTTACTACGTCGAGTGTGGGATGTACAGGTTGTGGTAGTTACTACGTCGAGTGTGGGTGTACAGGTTGTGGTATTTACTACGTCGAGTGTGGGTGTACAGGTTCTGGTATTTACTACGTCGAGTGTGGGGTGTACAGGTTGTGGTATTTACTACGTCGAGTGTGGGGTGTACAGGCTGTGGTAGTTACTACGTCGAGTGTGGGGTGTACAGGTTGTGGTAGTTACTACGTCGAGTGTGGGATGTACAGGTTGTGGTAGTTACTACGTCGAGTGTGGGTTTACAGGTTGTGGTATTTACTACGTCGAGTGTGGGGTGTACAGGCTGTGGTAGTTACTACGTCGAGTGTGGGGTGTACAGGTTGTGGTATTTACTACGTCGAGTGTGGGGTGTACAGGTTGTGGTATTTACTACGTCGAGTGTGGGGTGTACAGGTTGTGGTATTTACTACGTCGAGTGTGGGGTGTACAGGTTGTGGTAGTTACTACGTCGAGTGTGGGGTGTACAGGCTGTGGTAGTTACTACGTCGAGTGTGGGTGTACAGGCTGTGGTAGTTACTACGTCGAGTGTGGGGTGTACAGGCTGTGGTAGTTACTACGTCGAGTGTGGGTGTACAGGCTGTGGTAGTTACTACGTCGAGTGTGGGGTGTACAGGTTGTGGTAGTTACCACGTCGAGTGTGGGTGTACAGGCTGTGGTAGTTACTACGTCGAGTGTGGGATGTACAGGTTGTGGTAGTTACTACGTCGAGTGTGGGTTTACAGGTTGTGGTATTTACTACGTCGAGTGTGGGATGTACAGGCTGTGGTAGTTACTACGTCGAGTGTGGGGTGTACAGGTTGTGGTATTTACTACGTCGAGTGTGGGGTGTACAGGTTGTGGTATTTACTACGTCGAGTGTGGGGTGTACAGGTTGTGGTATTTACTACGTCGAGTGTGGGGTGTACAGGTTGTGGTAGTTACTACGTCGAGTGTGGGGTGTACAGGCTGTGGTAGTTACTACGTCGAGTGTGGGTGTACAGGCTGTGGTAGTTACTACGTCGAGTGTGGGGTGTACAGGCTGTGGTAGTTACTACGTCGAGTGTGGGTGTACAGGCTGTGGTAGTTACTACGTCGAGTGTGGGGTGTACAGGTTGTGGTAGTTACCACGTCGAGTGTGGGTGTACAGGCTGTGGTAGTTACTACGTCGAGTGTGGGGTGTACAGGTTGTGGTATTTACTACGTCGAGTGTGGGGTGTACAGGTTGTGGTATTTACTACGTCGAGTGTGGGGTGTACAGGTTGTGGTATTTACTACGTCGAGTGTGGGGTGTACAGGTTGTGGTAGTTACTACGTCGAGTGTGGGGTGTACAGGCTGTGGTAGTTACTACGTCGAGTGTGGGGTGTACAGGCTGTGGTAGTTACTACGTCGAGTGTGGGGTGTACAGGTTGTGGTATTTACTACGTCGAGTGTGGGGTGTACAGGTTGTGGTAGTTACTACGTCGAGTGTGGGATGTACAGGTTGTGGTAGTTACTACGTCGAGTGTGGGTGTACAGGTTGTGGTATTTACTACGTCGAGTGTGGGGTGTACAGGTTGTGGTATTTACTACGTCGAGTGTGGGGTGTACAGGTTGTGGTATTTACTACGTCGAGTGTGGGGTGTACAGGTTGTGGTAGTTACTACGTCGAGTGTGGGTGTACAGGTTGTGGTATTTACTACGTCGAGTGGGGTGTACAGGTTGTGGTATTTACTACGTCGAGTGTGGGGTGTACAGGTTGTGGTATTTACTACGTCGAGTGTGGGGTGTACAGGTTGTGGTAGTTACTACGTCGAGTGTGGGTTTACAGGTTGTGGTATTTACTACGTCGAGTGTGTGGTGTACAGGTTGTGGTATTTACTACGTCGAGTGTGGGGTGTACAGGCTGTGGTAGTTACTACGTCGAGTGTGGGGTGTACAGGCTGTGGTATTTACTACGTCGAGTGTGGGGTGTACAGGTTGTGGTAGTTACTACGTCGAGTGTGGGATGTACAGGTTGTGGTAGTTACTACGTCGAGTGTGGGTGTACAGGTTGTGGTAGTTACTACGTCGAGTGTGGCTGTACAGGTTGTGGTATTTACTACGTCGAGTGTGGCTGTACAGGTTGTGGTATTTACTACGTCGAGTGTGGGGTGTACAGGTTGTGGTATTTACTACGTCGAGTGTGGGTGTACAGGTTGTGGTAGTTAATACGTCGAGTGTGGGGTGTACAGGCTGTGGTAGTTACTACGTCGAGTGTGGGGTGTACAGGTTGTGGTAGTTACTACGTCGAGTGTGGGATGTACAGGTTGTGGTAGTTACTACGTCGAGTGTGGGTTTACAGGTTGTGGTAGTTACTACGTCGAGTGTGGGTTTACAGGTTGTGGTATTTACTACGTCGAGTGTGGGGTGTACAGGCTGTGGTAGTTACTACGTCGAGTGTGGGGTGTACAGGTTGTGGTAGTTACTACGTCGAGTGTGGGGTGTACAGGTTGTGGTATTTACTACGTCGAGTGTGGGTGTACAGGTTGTGGTATTTACTACGTCGAGTGTGGGGTGTACAGGTTGTGGTAGTTACTACGTCGAGTGTGGGGTGTACAGGCTGTGGTAGTTACTACGTCGAGTGTGGGTGTACAGGCTGTGGTAGTTACTACGTCGAGTGTGGGGTGTACAGGCTGTGGTAGTTACTACGTCGAGTGTGGGTGTACAGGCTGTGGTAGTTACTACGTCGAGTGTGGGGTGTACAGGTTGTGGTAGTTACCACGTCGAGTGTGGGGTGTACAGGCTGTGGTAGTTACTACGTCGAGTGTGGGATGTACAGGTTGTGGTAGTTACTACGTCGAGTGTGGGTGTACAGGTTGTGGTATTTACTACGTCGAGTGTGGGTGTACAGGTTCTGGTATTTACTACGTCGAGTGTGGGGTGTACAGGTTGTGGTATTTACTACGTCGAGTGTGGGGTGTACAGGCTGTGGTAGTTACTACGTCGAGTGTGGGGTGTACAGGTTGTGGTAGTTACTACGTCGAGTGTGGGATGTACAGGTTGTGGTAGTTACTACGTCGAGTGTGGGTTTACAGGTTGTGGTATTTACTACGTCGAGTGTGGGGTGTACAGGCTGTGGTAGTTACTACGTCGAGTGTGGGGTGTACAGGTTGTGGTAGTTACTACGTCGAGTGTGGGGTGTACAGGTTGTGGTAGTTACCACGTCGAGTGTGGGGTGTACAGGCTGTGGTAGTTACTACGTCGAGTGTGGGATGTACAGGTTGTGGTAGTTACTACGTCGAGTGTGGGTGTACAGGTTGTGGTATTTACTACGTCGAGTGTGGGTGTACAGGTTCTGGTATTTACTACGTCGAGTGTGGGGTGTACAGGTTGTGGTATTTACTACGTCGAGTGTGGGGTGTACAGGCTGTGGTAGTTACTACGTCGAGTGTGGGGTGTACAGGTTGTGGTAGTTACTACGTCGAGTGTGGGGTGTACAGGTTGTGGTATTTACTACGTCGAGTGTGGGTGTACAGGCTGTGGTACTTACTACGTCGAGTGTGGGGTGTACAGGTTGTGGTAGTTACTACGTCGAGTGTGGGTGTACAGGCTGTGGTAGTTACTACGTCGAGTGTGGGGTGTACAGGCTGTGGTGGTTACTACGTCGAGTGTGGGGTGTACAGGCTGTGGTAGTTACTACGTCGAGTGTGGGGTGTACAGGTTGTGGTAGTTACTACGTCGAGTGTGGGGTGTACAGGCTGTGGTAGTTACTACGTCGAGTGTGGGGTGTACAGGTTGTGGTATTTACTACGTCGAGTGTGGGGTGTACAGGTTGTGGTATTTACTACGTCGAGTGTGGGGTGTACAGGCTGTGGTAGTTACTACGTCGAGTGTGGGGTGTACAGGTTGTGGTATTTACTACGTCGAGTGTGGGTGTACAGGTTGTGGTATTTACTACGTCGAGTGTGGGTGTACAGGTTGTGGTATTTACTACGTCGAGTGTGGGGTGTACAGGTTGTGGTATTTACTACGTCGAGTGTGGGTGTACAGGTTGTGGTAGTTACTACGTCGAGTGTGGGGTGTACAGGTTGTGGTATTTACTACGTCGAGTGTGGGGTGTACAGGTTGTGGTATTTACTACGTCGAGTGTGGGTGTACAGGTTGTGGTATTTACTACGTCGAGTGTGGGTGTACAGGTTGTGGTAGTTTCTACGTCGAGTGTGGGGTGTACAGGCTGTGGTAGTTACTACGTCGAGTGTGGGGTGTACAGGTTGTGGTAGTTACTACGTCGAGTGTGGGATGTACAGGTTGTGGTAGTTACTACGTCGAGTGTGGGTTTACAGGTTGTGGTATTTACTACGTCGAGTGTGGGGTGTACAGGCTGTGGTAGTTACTACGTCGAGTGTGGGGTGTACAGGTTGTGGTATTTACTACGTCGAGTGTGGGGTGTACAGGTTGTGGTATTTACTACGTCGAGTGTGGGGTGTACAGGTTGTGGTATTTACTACGTCGAGTGTGGGGTGTACAGGTTGTGGTAGTTACTACGTCGAGTGTGGGGTGTACAGGCTGTGGTAGTTACTACGTCGAGTGTGGGTGTACAGGCTGTGGTAGTTACTACGTCGAGTGTGGGGTGTACAGGCTGTGGTAGTTACTACGTCGAGTGTGGGGTGTACAGGTTGTGATATTTACTACGTCGAGTGTGGGGTGTACAGGTTGTGGTATTTACTACGTCGAGTGTGGGGTGTACAGGTTGTGGTATTTACTACGTCGAGTGTGGGGTGTACAGGTTGTGATATTTACTACGTCGAGTGTGGGGTGTACAGGTTGTGGTATTTACTACGTCGAGTGTGGGGTGTACAGGTTGTGGTATTTACTACGTCGAGTGTGGGGTGTACAGGTTGTGATATTTACTACGTCGAGTGTGGGGTGTACAGGTTGTGGTATTTACTACGTCGAGTGGGGTGTACAGGTTGTGGTATTTACTACGTCGAGTGTTGGGTGTACAGGTTGTGATATTTACTACGTCGAGTGTGGGGTGTACAGGTTGTGGTATTTACTACGTCGAGTGTGGGGTGTACAGGCTGTGGTAGTTACTACGTCGAGTGTGGGGTGTACAGGCTGTGGTAGTTACTACGTCGAGTGTGGGGTGTACAGGTTGTGGTATTTACTACGTCGAGTGTGGGGTGTACAGGTTGTGGTATTTACTACGTCGAGTGTGGGGTGTACAGGTTGTGGTATTTACTACGTCGAGTGTGGGGTGTACAGGTTGTGGTAGTTACTACGTCGAGTGTGGGGTGTACAGGCTGTGGTAGTTACTACGTCGAGTGTGGGTGTACAGGCTGTGGTAGTTACTACGTCGAGTGTGGGGTGTACAGGCTGTGGTAGTTACTACGTCGAGTGTGGGGTGTACAGGTTGTGATATTTACTACGTCGAGTGTGGGGTGTACAGGTTGTGGTATTTACTACGTCGAGTGTGGGGTGTACAGGTTGTGGTATTTACTACGTCGAGTGTGGGGTGTACAGGTTGTGATATTTACTACGTCGAGTGTGGGGTGTACAGGTTGTGGTATTTACTACGTCGAGTGTGGGGTGTACAGGTTGTGGTATTTACTACGTCGAGTGTGGGGTGTACAGGTTGTGATATTTACTACGTCGAGTGTGGGGTGTACAGGTTGTGGTATTTACTACGTCGAGTGGGGTGTACAGGTTGTGGTATTTACTACGTCGAGTGTTGGGTGTACAGGTTGTGATATTTACTACGTCGAGTGTGGGGTGTACAGGTTGTGGTATTTACTACGTCGAGTGTGGGGTGTACAGGCTGTGGTAGTTACTACGTCGAGTGTGGGGTGTACAGGCTGTGGTAGTTACTACGTCGAGTGTGGGGTGTACAGGTTGTGGTATTTACTACGTCGAGTGTGGGGTGTACAGGTTGTGGTATTTACTACGTCGAGTGTGGGGTGTACAGGCTGTGGTAGTTACTACGTCGAGTGTGGGGTGTACAGGTTGTGGTAGTTACTACGTCGAGTGTGGGGTGTACAGGCTGTGGTATTTACTACGTCGAGTGTGGGGTGTACAGGCTGTGGTATTTACTACGTCGAGTGTGGGGTGTACAGGTTGTGGTATTTACTACGTCGAGTGTGGGGTGTACAGGTTGTGGTATTTACTACGTCGAGTGTGGGGTGTACAGGTTGTGGTAGTTACTACGTCGAGTGTGGGTTTACAGGTTGTGGTAGTTACTACGTCGAGTGTGGGGTGTACAGGTTGTGGTATTTACTACGTCGAGTGTGGGGTGTACAGGCTGTGGTAGTTACTACGTCGAGTGTGGGTTTACAGGTTGTGGTATTTACTACGTCGAGTGTGGGGTGTACAGGCTGTGGTAGTTACTACGTCGAGTGTGGGGTGTACAGGTTGTGGTAGTTACTACGTCGAGTGTGGGGTGTACAGGTTGTGGTATTTACTACGTCGAGTGTGGGTGTACAGGTTGTGGTATTTACTACGTCGAGTGTGGGGTGTACAGGTTGTGGTAGTTACTACGTCGAGTGTGGGGTGTACAGGCTGTGGTAGTTACTACGTCGAGTGTGGGTGTACAGGCTGTGGTAGTTACTACGTCGAGTGTGGGGTGTACAGGCTGTGGTAGTTACTACGTCGAGTGTGGGTGTACAGGCTGTGGTAGTTACTACGTCGAGTGTGGGGTGTACAGGTTGTGGTAGTTACCACGTCGAGTGTGGGGTGTACAGGCTGTGGTAGTTACTACGTCGAGTGTGGGATGTACAGGTTGTGGTAGTTACTACGTCGAGTGTGGGTGTATAGGTTGTGGTATTTACTACGTCGAGTGTGGGTGTACAGGTTCTGGTATTTACTACGTCGAGTGTGGGGTGTACAGGTTGTGGTATTTACTACGTCGAGTGTGGGGTGTACAGGCTGTGGTAGTTACTACGTCGAGTGTGGGGTGTACAGGTTGTGGTAGTTACTACGTCGAGTGTGGGATGTACAGGTTGTGGTAGTTACTACGTCGAGTGTGGGTTTACAGGTTGTGGTATTTACTACGTCGAGTGTGGGGTGTACAGGCTGTGGTAGTTACTACGTCGAGTGTGGGGTGTACAGGTTGTGGTAGTTACTACGTCGAGTGTGGGGTGTACAGGTTGTGGTAGTTACCACGTCGAGTGTGGGGTGTACAGGCTGTGGTAGTTACTACGTCGAGTGTGGGATGTACAGGTTGTGGTAGTTACTACGTCGAGTGTGGGTGTACAGGTTGTGGTATTTACTACGTCGAGTGTGGGTGTACAGGTTCTGGTATTTACTACGTCGAGTGTGGGGTGTACAGGTTGTGGTATTTACTACGTCGAGTGTGGGGTGTACAGGCTGTGGTAGTTACTACGTCGAGTGTGGGGTGTACAGGTTGTGGTAGTTACTACGTCGAGTGTGGGGTGTACAGGTTGTGGTATTTACTACGTCGAGTGTGGGTGTACAGGCTGTGGTACTTACTACGTCGAGTGTGGGGTGTACAGGTTGTGGTAGTTACTACGTCGAGTGTGGGTGTACAGGCTGTGGTAGTTACTACGTCGAGTGTGGGGTGTACAGGCTGTGGTGGTTACTACGTCGAGTGTGGGGTGTACAGGCTGTGGTAGTTACTACGTCGAGTGTGGGGTGTACAGGTTGTGGTAGTTACTACGTCGAGTGTGGGGTGTACAGGCTGTGGTAGTTACTACGTCGAGTGTGGGGTGTACAGGTTGTGGTATTTACTACGTCGAGTGTGGGGTGTACAGGTTGTGGTATTTACTACGTCGAGTGTGGGGTGTACAGGCTGTGGTAGTTACTACGTCGAGTGTGGGGTGTACAGGTTGTGGTATTTACTACGTCGAGTGTGGGTGTACAGGTTGTGGTATTTACTACGTCGAGTGTGGGTGTACAGGTTGTGGTATTTACTACGTCGAGTGTGGGGTGTACAGGTTGTGGTATTTACTACGTCGAGTGTGGGTGTACAGGTTGTGGTAGTTACTACGTCGAGTGTGGGGTGTACAGGTTGTGGTATTTACTACGTCGAGTGTGGGGTGTACAGGTTGTGGTATTTACTACGTCGAGTGTGGGTGTACAGGTTGTGGTATTTACTACGTCGAGTGTGGGTGTACAGGTTGTGGTAGTTTCTACGTCGAGTGTGGGGTGTACAGGCTGTGGTAGTTACTACGTCGAGTGTGGGGTGTACAGGTTGTGGTAGTTACTACGTCGAGTGTGGGATGTACAGGTTGTGGTAGTTACTACGTCGAGTGTGGGTTTACAGGTTGTGGTATTTACTACGTCGAGTGTGGGGTGTACAGGCTGTGGTAGTTACTACGTCGAGTGTGGGGTGTACAGGTTGTGGTATTTACTACGTCGAGTGTGGGGTGTACAGGTTGTGGTATTTACTACGTCGAGTGTGGGGTGTACAGGTTGTGGTATTTACTACGTCGAGTGTGGGGTGTACAGGTTGTGGTAGTTACTACGTCGAGTGTGGGGTGTACAGGCTGTGGTAGTTACTACGTCGAGTGTGGGTGTACAGGCTGTGGTAGTTACTACGTCGAGTGTGGGGTGTACAGGCTGTGGTAGTTACTACGTCGAGTGTGGGGTGTACAGGTTGTGATATTTACTACGTCGAGTGTGGGGTGTACAGGTTGTGGTATTTACTACGTCGAGTGTGGGGTGTACAGGTTGTGGTATTTACTACGTCGAGTGTGGGGTGTACAGGTTGTGATATTTACTACGTCGAGTGTGGGGTGTACAGGTTGTGGTATTTACTACGTCGAGTGTGGGGTGTACAGGTTGTGGTATTTACTACGTCGAGTGTGGGGTGTACAGGTTGTGATATTTACTACGTCGAGTGTGGGGTGTACAGGTTGTGGTATTTACTACGTCGAGTGGGGTGTACAGGTTGTGGTATTTACTACGTCGAGTGTTGGGTGTACAGGTTGTGATATTTACTACGTCGAGTGTGGGGTGTACAGGTTGTGGTATTTACTACGTCGAGTGTGGGGTGTACAGGCTGTGGTAGTTACTACGTCGAGTGTGGGGTGTACAGGCTGTGGTAGTTACTACGTCGAGTGTGGGGTGTACAGGTTGTGGTATTTACTACGTCGAGTGTGGGATGTACAGGCTGTGGTAGTTACTACGTCGAGTGTGGGGTGTACAGGTTGTGGTAGTTACTACGTCGAGTGTGGGGTGTACAGGCTGTGGTATTTACTACGTCGAGTGTGGGGTGTACAGGCTGTGGTATTTACTACGTCGAGTGTGGGGTGTACAGGTTGTGGTATTTACTACGTCGAGTGTGGGATGTACAGGTTGTGATATTTACTACGTCGAGTGTGGGGTGTACAGGTTGTGGTATTTACTACGTCGAGTGTGGGGTGTACAGGTTGTGGTATTTACTACGTCGAGTGTGGGGTGTACAGGTTGTGGTAGTTACTACGTCGAGTGTGGGGTGTACAGGCTGTGGTATTTACTACGTCGAGTGTGGGGTGTACAGGTTGTGGTATTTACTACGTCGAGTGTGGGATGTACAGGTTGTGATATTTACTACGTCGAGTGTGGGGTGTACAGGTTGTGGTATTTACTACGTCGAGTGTGGGGTGTACAGGTTGTGGTATTTACTACGTCGAGTGTGGGGTGTACAGGTTGTGGTATTTACTACGTCGAGTGTGGGGTGTACAGGTTGTGGTAGTTACTACGTCGAGTGTGGGGTGTACAGGCTGTGGTATTTACTACGTCGAGTGTGGGGTGTACAGGTTGTGGTATTTACTACGTCGAGTGTGGGATGTACAGGTTGTGATATTTACTACGTCGAGTGTGGGGTGTACAGGTTGTGGTATTTACTACGTCGAGTGTGGGGTGTACAGGTTGTGGTATTTACGTTAGCGTTTTTTGAGTTGAGGAAGAGACTGGGACCGAGTGTCTTAATCTGATTAAGAGATGAACAACGTCTCAAGGTGAGATCTCAGTAGCTAAAATTAGTAGGTTGACCGAGTTTGAGAATGTTTCGACAAATACGAACTGAATGGCAAGCTTTCAAGTCCTTTATTTAACATATTGAATATTAGAAAGTAAACTGATCTCATCACCTTCCATATTGCAGTTTTTATGTTCAAGTTTCACAATCAACTTCTACCCTCTGTTTTCAATGCTTTTTTCACTTCAGTCAAAAGTGTCCACAGTTATAATACACGATCTACAGCAAAACAGTCTTATTATCAGTCCTAAAGCTAGAACCAATTACGGATTATTTAATATCACATTTCAAGGACCAAAAGTTTGGAATCCAATTGAAGAACATATTAAGTCGTCCTCAATTCGACAGTTTGAGCAAAAACTAAAAAAACGAATTTCTAAGCAAATATTAGCTTAGTTCAGACATTTTAAATATTAATAGCAACTACTGATTTTTAAGATAACATGACTGGTTTCCTCCTCTCTCTATAAAAAATGTATCTATAATATTTATGGTATAATAGACTAAATAGGTAGAATTTTCTGTGTGTATGTATGTGTGTTTTTTTTATTTCTCCGACCAAGTAATTTAATTCAGCCATGTAAACTGGCTCCCTGGCATTTTTAGCTTTCTAGTTATTTCAGGGTGCCAGTACCTTCAATATTCCAATTTCTTTTTTCTCTGTAAATCCTATATGTAAGTAATAGGGTAAATAAAGTTGTTGTTGTTCAAAAATCGTAAAAATAAGAGAATGTATGGTTTTGTGGGACGCCATCCCCAAAAGCCATATACATTCTGTCTTATTTTTGCGATTTTTGAAAGCACTCCATATTTTATTAACCAACCAATCTTACTCAACTCTCGGTTACGACTTGATTCATTTCTTAATCAGATTAATTTTGACACTCGGTCACAGTAATAATAATAATAATATGTCTTTATTACTAATGATAAATGATACCAATAGCTAGTTACAATATTATGATAAAAGGACAGTCAGATAAAAATGCACTAAATCTACATACAATACTAACATCGGCAATTAATTACACAATATTTAAAAAGCTAAATTACATTTAAAAATACACCTATTTATAAAGGTATTTTTAAAACGTTCTGTATTTGTCTATTTAAGTTTTATCGTAAGATCCAGTCCCTTCTTCAACTCCGAAATGGCTAAGTACTATGCGTGAAAAATCAAAGAGTTTGTACAATCTGTGGTTCGGGTGAAATCATAACATGACACTGGTAGAAATACGTTGTTCTCTTCGCTCGCGGTCCCACCAGTTTATTCTATTATATTACAGCTATGAAAATATAGCATATATATTAAACAAATCGTGGTGCTGGATTTATACAATGAAACTGAAACAATGAAACTGTAAAATTGATCTATACAATGAAACTTGCTATCAGTTTCATTGTATAGATCCATGATTATATTTATAAGTGCCATTTGCTTCCCATATCTATCTATCTCCCTCTTTTGTACATTTATTGGATATACGTCGGTGTACGTGGTTCACGTGTCAAGGTACCGAATAACATTATATTTGACTTGATTTGACGAACATGTAACGTACCTGGCAGGTCTTTATCAATCATCGCTTTTGTGACTCGTTTTCCTGATACGGGGTCGCCAGGAATTATTCGTAACCTAACTCAAGGAATCATGTAGGTGTATTAATGCGACCACAACAAAGAGTGCGGAAAGCAAGAGATGCTGTCTATTATGTGGGCATAGTTTGAATTTTAAAAGTATTCCCTGTACTATCCATCTGTCTTTCGTACTAAGCACTAGTGACCTTTGGCGGCACTGAAGCTTGATTCCTCGGCGATGTGGTAAGTTTCAGTCATTGTTTGTGCCAATTTCTTTGGGAAAAATGATATATTATCTCTAGAGATAGCTTACTAAGAAGTTACAGAAACTGGAATTGTAGAAGTTTGTTTTGCTCCTTCGCTGTTTTCATTTGAATTAACGCCGACATGAATTGATCTCGTATGCCGGGTCTGACAGCTCGAGTAAGTTATGCCACGTTTTATCATTCGTGACCTTATAACTGTAGTTCTATGAAGACAATTATGTGACTTAGCACGGCTTTTTACAAACCAACATTAGAGATTTCAAGCTAGCTAACTTCGATCCTCAAAACTTTGTTCTACTTTCTCCCCACTAACTCAGATTCGTCCGACAGTCAATGAATGCGGCGGAACATTCAAGTTTTCAGTAGTACTTCCCAGTCTACTACAACAAATGAGCTATATTTATCAGAATATTACTTCTAATATGCTTGAAGACACTCGACCATCCACAGTGCATACACATTATATTAGTAAAACAATCAAATAAACAAACAAAAATAACAAATTTGTATCAAGCTAAACCATTATTAGTTTACGATGATCGAGTTATGTAAGTGGAAATTTTGAGCATCCTACACTATACGCGATCGAGTACTACCTTTTGATATTAAAATGCTTGATAAAATTTCATGTGTAAGGTAGGAAGACAATAAGGCGTTGCTGTAGTAACATTAGCCGTCGTCTTAACGTAAATTGCTTAGATTTGAACGCATCTTTGCTATCATGAAATGCCGTGAGCGAGCTCGCACGTGGATTAGTTTGGTAGCGGAGCTCTAATTTCCCTACCTAAAACGGCGAGCACACGTGTGGCTTAGGTTGTAGCGATCGCGAAGGCTCAAATTTCTTCTCGCCGTTGCAATGTTGGATTAATAATGATTAGAAGAGGGGTTGCTATCCAATCTTTTTGTCTGCGATTGTAGGGCATTATAATTTGTGTCGGCGCCCGACCCAAGTGGTACGAAACCTTAGTTTTGAAAATGAGGCAAGGATAGATATCGATTTTTCTAAGTACGAATTTGATTTTTAATTGGAAACAAACAAACAAGAAAAAGCAATAGCTTTAATTGGATCCAGAACTACCTCTTAGTGTCTAGCTTTTAGTGTCGAGAAGATGCGTGGCGAAGAAGTCTTTATACAAAGTACTGGTCTGTATGTATGAGAAGCCTGATGAGCAATTAAAAGCCCCAGAGTAACCAACCGGTACACCTATAAAACGTTGTTGGATGGTTCTGGTTCAGATATTTTTTTCTACAAGGCCTCCACCAACTCTCTTTGCATTTTGGTACACATTGTGGAAATTACTAATCTCGTTCATAAAAATCTGCAAGAAACGTGTGCATGCTGTGTCGCCGGGTGATAACTAGAAGGTAGACAAGGCTGTGCAGGCTCTTGTGAGGCTCAGGGGTCTAAGGTTTGTCTTCGTTGAGACCACATTCTTAAACGGTTAATCCCTGAGGATTATACACGTATGTTAGATACTCGAGGGACTGCGGAATTTTAATTCGAAGGGAGAAAAAAATATGCTCAGTCTGACAAGAAAACTCAGAGCTCGCTACTCCTTCTTGGCTGTCATTTTTCAACATTTAATTTAAAAATGTATTCATTGTAAGAATTATTGGCATTCCACATTTGAATGACCTGCGGGTGGACTCGTACTGAAGGTGGAGATGGCCGCGAACGCCACGAGTTGACCAGTCTTCAATTCATTTAGCGCCCTTTCAGTTGACAGATCATCCCTCACGTTCTTCTATACTTAAATTGATTACTTTTATATATATGAAGCATGTTAACGCGAAAGGAGCCTTCTAAGGCTGTTTTTGGTTAACGTGCTTCATCTTGTGTAACCTAAACTCTTCAAAGTGGCGCCATTTCTCGAGCTTTTAATGGTTGTCAAAACAACGGCCTCTTCCAGTACTTTAAGACTAGCGTGCCAGTTTTGACGTATTTTGATTATAAATACCCGAAAATGTGTTTTTTCTAAACTAACCCTAACCTCTCAAAATTACTTGTGTAACCGAAACTTCAAAGTGGCGCCATTTTTCGAGCTTTTAATGGTTTCGATGTACTACACGTCAAAACAACGGTCTCTTCCAGTACTAGCGTTTTGACGTATTTTAATTAGAAATACCAGAAAATGTGTTTTCCAAACCTAACCCTAACATCAGCTCTCAAATAAAGAAATTATGGGATAGATCTCAGACACGGGTATTATGGGATCGAAAAGCCAAAAAAGTCAGATACTGTCATTTGCTCTTAAAATAAAACACTGGAAAGCGCGTTATTACCTCTTAAAGTGAACAAGCAAACGAGATGAAGCATGTTAACACGAAAGGAGCCTTCTTGTCTAAGGCTGTTTTTGAGTTAACGTGCTTCATATATATAAGTTTTATTAGATCCACACCAATGTATCACATATGTTTTCAAGGTGCTAAGAAATCATATTGTATTGCATTGTATCTAAAGCAAAACTCTAAAATTAGCGTGTGCCTGAAAACAATAGACCGTGACCGCAGAACCTGAAAAACGTTCATGAATAAGAGATTTTAAAGTCATGGCCGGTTTAGTAAAGAACATAAAAGTCATTTCCAGTTTCAAGACTGCAGTGTTTTGTCCCAGCAGGACTAATAGCATAACCAATATTTCAGATTCTTTTCAAAAGTATATTTTCCCGGCGAATGTAGCGTAACGGAGCGGAGGATCCCAGTTTCCTTCTTCCAATTAGCAATACAATCCAAGTCTGGTCCTTATTACCTACGAACAACTGAGAGTTCACGAGGCCGGTTTAAATTACGAAATTCCTCTTTAAAAGGGTCGCGTGCCGCATATTACAGCTAGATCGTGCATGTTGATAGATAGACAGATTGATAGATTTGATGTAGACATCGATAAGATTTAATCCTCTAAATGATTTGTAATAA
The DNA here is from genome assembly GCA_030867875.1 of Actinernus sp. WN-2022. Lineage (NCBI taxonomy): Eukaryota > Metazoa > Cnidaria > Anthozoa > Actiniaria > Actinernidae > Actinernus > Actinernus sp. WN-2022. The sequence continues at coordinate 108,436,633 of JAOWCC010000019.1, read as the reverse complement.
CTGGCACGATAACCGCCGCAGAAAACTACCTATAGATGAAATATTGAAGCCAGGCCTACTGGCAGTGAGGTCACACCGTGCAGTGCGACGATACAGCGCGTTACCTGAGCACACAGTGTGTCCACGCTAAAGCTGTTTATGGTTTAATGTTATCGGTATGTATATATATTTTGTGTTGTTTTAATCATGTTTGGATTATAGCTGTTGATCTGCCGCATGTTTAATATGTACTTTCGGTTTGCCAATTAAGTAGAGTTAGTGTAGAGTGCACGACATTGTGAAGTGATAAAAACGCGTGCTCTACAGCCGTTCGTGGCTGTTGTTGAAGTTTCAGTCTTCAACTGAAAAATGAACACCAGTCCTTATGGAAAGCCTAGCTTTTCAAGCAGTACGATAGATAGGGATAGAAGCACTTGGTCGGTAGATCGATTGCTGTTTGGACTCACTAGTGTCTTAGTTGCTCAGTACAATTCTCTCCTTATATGAGATGATGTATATACAGAGCTTCTTCAGCCCATACACGTCATATGCCACTGCTAGTTTAAAATATGGCTTCTTTTAAATGTATAATCCTGCATGGCGAGGCTGTGATTTTAAGGTTTTATCTCAAAATTGACACTAATCTTTTCATGTGCCTTTTCGATACAAGTAATAGCCACTTTTGCTTCTTCATACGAAAAAAAGGAGTGATTGGTACGTGGTGTACATTCGTGTCGAGCAGGTGGGCTGGGCCGCAGTTCCTTAGAATTTCACTTACAAAATGAGAAGAACTTGTCCCGCGGTCGATTTTAGCAGTTGTAGGACAACCTATATTTAGCAAGACATTGGAAGCCAAGCAAGTCGTTACTTGAGATATCCTGTTTTGTCCATGTGCTAACATAACGGAAAGTATAATTCTATGAAATTTATCAGGGTTCGTTTCTCGCCAGGAACGAGACCAACGGGTCGATGTTTAGCAGATATTCTTGAACATATGAAGATAGTTATCTGAATGATCCTTTATAAGGAGATTCGTGAGCCGATAATCTTAGTTGAATTCAAATGGAGTTATCAAATAATTAGGAAAATTAAAAGGAAAACGGGATATTATCAGTCTTTATCTTAATCAGCCAAATACTTGTCGGCTATAGGCAGCACTGCATGTTCAGACGTGCTCGAGCCTGAACAAACATGGCCGCAGGATCACTGGAAGCACTGCTGCAAAGCTAGGGTCCTCTGTGCGTGAGGCAAGCCAGACTTGAACGTTATTCAAGTAAACGAAGTTTACGTTTGCGCGGCTTAACCTGATTGGCCAAAGGAGAAGTGACATTGATTGTATATGCTCTACTATGCAATCAAAACATCAGTTTTTAATAATAAGAAAACTGAGTAAAAGAGTGAGCTCAACTGAATGGAATGATTCGTGCTAACTTGTTTTAGGTAGTCACTCAAATCCGACTTCTGGCAAGATTCACCTTGTAGGATTCCTGACAAAAACTTAACTAGTTTAGACTGATGGAATATACTACTAATACAGCTATAGAAATTCGAACAGTGCATGATTTATATTCCGTTTTATGTAATAATTCATCTGTCCCCGGACGTGCTGAAGTGGCCTATGTTATCAGAATAGTTCAACAGGAGACGTAACTAAAACGACGGAAATGCTTCAGTTTATCTCTCCCTTATCTAGGTGCACGAGACATACACAGCAACATGATCGTTTCACTTCGAGCGGCATTTCTGTCGCAGCCGACAGCCTCTAGAGCCGCCGCACTGAAACCATATCTGTTTTCTTTTAATCTCAGCTCATTCCACAGTAACATCGACGATTACTTACTAATATGTAATAAGCCATTTCAACCATATGTGAAGCGAAGTTACATCTCTGTCATACCTGACAGCCATTTCTATCCCAGTAGACGCTTAGTGGTTGTGTTGGTGGACAAGTGAGGCAATTGGTCATGATTTTGAACTGATTTTAAACACAGCACATGCACTAGTCACAGCGGATCGAGAAGGTTCGAGTCCACTGAGAGCACAGGCAGAGCGAAACTATATATCAACTTTTCTTCATAAGTCACTTGTTTATTGTTGCTTAAACTAACTTCCCTCGTCTTTTAACAATTTTCAGTGATCTTGTTAGGGATACCTCACATCATTCTCCATCAACCTTAAAAAGAACAATTAGTAGCTTAGACTGAGTCAGAAGACGATCACCCTTCGTTAGAAAATAGATAGATACGTGGAAAGACATGTACCGCTATGTATGGTATCTGAATATCCGGTGACCGCTCTTATTCAGTTCAATGTGGGACTTTCAAATTAAGCAAACAAATAACAGGCTTACAAATAAGAAAACACGATCAATTGACAGAAAGGTTTTGCCAGTAATTAGTTTAATTCGGTAAAGAAAATATGAAGAAAAAACGAAAACAGATACAAGCCAGCTATTACAGTGTATGAGGTTTTAAAATCTTTTGCAGCTGTCGTCACGAATACGTTTGATGTTTCCTTGTTCTCTCCAGAGTACGAATCAAATAAGTACCAAATTAGATTTTTCCCCCGAAAGGAAGCGAGTGAACCAATTCCGCATTTCTATCCATTTTTCCTCTTCGTTATTTAAGCCAGTCTACAGCAACGAAATCTAAGCCAATTTCTCCCTTTCAGCTGCGCTGTAGCATGCGGAATTGTTTTGTTAATCAAACTCTTCCATTTCCGTCCCTTGGGGAAGTGCTAGATGATATATAAATACCATGTTGGTTTCAGCATTGCGAAAAAGTTACTATTAAACACAAAACAGAGATTTGCCGCTAGGTACATGCTAGATTACTCTAGACAAATACAAGACAAAATGCGAGATAATGACAAAAAGGTGGAGAAAATTAATATCCATCTGAGCACATAAACAAATGCAGAAAGTTGAATTTCCTTAGATTTTTTTATGGAATATGAGATATCGCAAAGTTAGGTAGATCTCTCTTCATCGCAGTTTATAACACGACCTGATAAAGCTTGAAATTGAAACCCAGATGTTGTACGGACCCTCGCCACACACCCACCAGTATTGTAAACAACCCTGATACCCTCCAGTCATGTGTAATATCAATCCGTCAATGGAATGAAGACAATATGAGAAATTGTACAAAGCCCTGCTGCTACTAAATTGATAGGGGCCATAGATCAACAACACACTTAAAAGTATTAATCACTGGCGCGTGCCGGCCTATTTTAAGCATCCTCTTCAGTATTTACAGAAAAGTGAATTATCAAGGAAAAGGTTGCAAAGATCTCTGTGCGATTGATCATAATCTTTCGGCAGAGGATCAAAGAAATGAATCATCAATGGTGTGTACGACTCAGACAAATATAAAAGCCTCCACATTGCGTGAGCTAGCATTCACCGCGTGGTTTCCATACTTGTAGGTCGAATGCTTGTGATGTTTTCTCATTTGTTCTTAATATATGGAGAGACTATTGCGGTGCTCTCTTACTGAACAGCCAGTACGAGGGAACATTTATGTTCCAACTAAAGAAACATGATCTAAGCACATTCAAGTTTGATAAGTCAGAAGCTCTAATGAGTTTCAAGGGTGCACTTTATATTATGCGGGTAATTCGAATTCTTACACTGCAGGGCCTTTAAAATGCCATATAGTACCTAAATCATTCTCACGCAATTGTTAAAGTAAGGTATGCGTAGTTTAGTTAATTTCCTGGTTCTAAGTAATTGTAATATTATTACCTGACACATTTTAAATAGCTGAGATTTTGTATTAATTGAATCAGAAATTCCAATTTACTGAATATTCACAAAACATGCCAACACGACTCCATCAGCTTTGCTGCTTGAATTATTGTGTCTAAATAAAGTACTAGTACTATTTTTATTATTAATTATTATCACAATTAAGGAACAAGATTAAGAATTAAGTTGAGAAACAGGCGAAGCTCTGTGTGGGATGGGGCGGTACTGACGAGTTGGGTCGCGTTTTCTAGCTGGCTGTAGGCGAGTTGACCACCCAGTCACAAGTTCTGTCAAAAGTCTTTACCATTTGTCAGATAAACTCTGAGGATTTGACTATTTTTGATGAATGACCATTGTTGTGATGATGACTGTTTGTCAATGGTTACGTGGATTTTCGAGTTTCTTTAATGTTAGTTATGGGCCTCCCGCCCGGCCCGGCTGAGCTCCAGTAGTACTGATGTGGAATGCTCAGGTCTCGGACTGTGAGTCTTATTACTCTTGTCCACTGAAATCTCTGTATATTTATTTCAACTCTTTAACTCATTCAAGATGTGAAATCATGTCGACATTTCGGGTTTTGTTTGTGAACTGCCATACATTTCAATCTAAAGTTGATTGGCAATAAGCAGAGAAAAGTCGTTGTCTTGCCAACCATCGGATTAAGAATCAAGACCAGCTTTGAAAAAGACGACGAGCTTAAAGTACCTTATGTTCACACCTTGTGGAAAAGACAGTTTTTAAGTCTGAGATCTTAACCTGTCTGTTCTTATCTGTGTTGGCATAGTGCTTGGGTTGTCAAGGGTCAGGATATTTTGCATAGTAATGTCACAAATCGTCTGCTTTTAAAAGTCATTCTTAGCTCGTCATATCTCTAAAGTCCATTGCCCCAGTTTTGCAAAGGTTTGTTAAGCGTTTATTTGTCAGGAAATTGGGGTTATTCCAGTGTGAATTTTACTATTTGAATATCCTTAATTTGATTTATCTCTTTCTTATCAACAGAGGACCGGCCACAATAGTAGATCTCATCGGAATATCACTCATCTCAGAAAATGTTTTGGTGGATGGATAGCGTGTTATGGAGCATTCTGTCTTCCTACATCACTCTTCTGTGTTTTGCTGCACTTATGTATTTCGTCACTACTTTACTCTCAATGAAGGCTAGATCGTGTAAACAAGTCAAGGGGTTTTCTGGACCCAAGGCTCACTGGTTGAAAGGAAACATAAACGACGTGAGTACAGTGGTATACGTATACAGTGCTCCTCTCTAAACAATGAAAAGATTTTCCAAGGGAATTCCGATAAAAAAAAAGATGAAAAGCGTGACCTTTTAGAAAAGCATAGTAAAGCTGAAGCACCTATGTGAAGTACGAACAGTAAGGCATTGTTTACTTGGAACAATTGTGGAGTGATGAAGACGGCTATCACGGTTAAATCTTTGGTGGCCATTAAAACTCCTTTTATCCTAACACACGTCAGATTTTATTAATAGTGTAGAAATAGTAAAAAAAACGCAGTGGTAGGTTGTACATTTTGTCTTTTTGTCCAAAAGTGCTTTTTTAGTAATCTTTAAAAAATAATTTCTGTATTTAAGAACGTTAATCAGCCTTTTGAGCTTATATAATTCGTGAATGTGGTGTTTGAATTCTTCTTTACATTAATTCATGGCCATATCAGCACGCTGATCTCACACCTTTTTGTATGTATTCTTTGTGAAATGCTTTATTATGTACACAGAAGGAGATTATCATATTTTCAGTTGATTTAAGTTGTCAAAGTATTAAATAATTTTCAAGTGATGTGGGGGTAATTAGAAGTTTTGCAATACTCCGCTGAAGAGAAACAATTTCGGCGAAACAAAGACAATAGCCTCGAGACAACATCTCATATTTCGGAACTGCTTTGTGAATAAGGACACCGACGAAGAACTAGGTATATTTTCTAATGAGTTAAGACAGCTCTATAACAAGAAGTCCTATCCACGTTAATTGCACCTCTGCTATAATTCTGGCGGCAAGAGAATCTGTTAATCATTTGACCATTTTAATTCTTACGTACGGTTGCCGCTGTATCCAATTTAACCAGAGTGCCCTAGGCCCACGGGGGGTGGGGGAGGGACTCCGGTACAATGCAAATTCCTTCGGGGCCCTAGGGAACCTTTTCGTAGTGCTTCATTTTGTAAAGAATGGCTAAAAGTTTAAAGATCTTTCGAATGGTCTAACGCATGATAAAAAGGTAAAGAATAATATAGCGAATCAGTTATGCTGATTATTTGTTTGTTCCTTATCTTTTCGCTCGCGTAGGCATAGAAAAAAACACAAAAACAACCGCTTCGATAGAGCAGATTTCGTATAAATGGTAAATAAATACGGCGTAGTAATCGTACTGTATCCTTCGTAAGATTCGTTGCCTGTTTGATGAGGCATTAGTGTAGAAATGGCAGCAGCGCAACGACAAGAGTCAACGCGATGCACATAACACCCGCGTACGATATACTCCCACAAATCAGATGAAACAAATATGGGAATGGCTCCCAATGTCTTTATTTGAAGTGGGAAGTGGGTTTTTAACCCAGATTTCTTGGTAATTCTCGAAAGTTACCCACGCGTCTGTTTTGTAGAAACACAGCAGGAATACACTGCAAATTTTTCGCATTCAAAAATTCCTTTCGAACGGTTCATATTTCGTGCGGACACAGGAAGAGCGTATTGAGCAATAAATAACAAATGACACACTGCACTGTCTCAGGTGGGCCAGGCATTCTAAGAATGTGGTTCACAGGTCGTCACATCTATTTCTTGAGTCAAGTAACATCCATTTGATGACCCACATGCATAAAAGACGTCGAAACAAAACAGGCTAGTCGTTATGGTTGTTCTTCCGGTTTGATCGGATACGATAGCATTATATATATTTCTGGTTTCCGGCTGGCGTTTATACGGCTCTCTCTGTGAAATGTCACCAGGCAAGACAGTTAACCACACCTATTGCATGTAATTAGTATATTTATATTTATTTATTTTACAGTTTCTCAAAATACAGGCCAAAAAACAAAAAAGCCAAACGATGTTCTAGGGGTTTAACCATACTTATAAAAGAGCCCTTGAGAAAAGGCATCAAATTTTTGTTGGATTCAAATGATTTCTTCGTTTGGTTAAAACTGGATAAATCTTTCTTCAAAATGTCTAAGGATACTTACGTATGCGCCACATATATTCCCCCTAGTAGTTCTAGTATATACTTACCTAAAGACGATGATAGTGATCCTTTTCAAGTTTTACAAAAACATATCGTAAAATGGGAGATATTATTCTATGTGGTGACTTTAATGCGCGTACAGGTAATTTAAAGGATTTTGTAGTTCAGGATCATAGTGATTCCTCTCTTAGTTCAATCATAGACATTAACGACAACCTTAGTAATCGAAACAATCGTGACTACAAAATATCTACTTTCGGTCGCTTATTAATAGAAACATGTATTGCCTTCAACTTACCAATCTTAAACGGGAGAACGAATGGCGATTTGTCTGGACAATTTACTTGATATACTCCCAATGGCACCAGTGTTATTGATTACGCTATAGTTAGTGATACTATTTTTCCTCAGATAGAAGTTTTCACAGTCAACCCACCAAGTTTCAACTCGTGTCATTCACCAATTTCATTCGCTCTTAAACTAGATATGTTAAGACTCGAAACAAACAAATACAAACTAAATGCGCTTCCATCTTCTTTTAGATGGGACACAACCTTTGAGGATAAATTCTCAACTACTCTTAAATCAAGACAAGTTGTTGATACATTTGAATCACTAAATTACTCCCTAACTAGTAACCAAAGCATTGACAATATTGTACATAATTTTACTAACATAATCATCAATGCGACTAAAGTTTCGTTTCCTACCCGGGAACACAAACAAAAACATAATCATAAGAAGAAAAAGGTCAAACAACAAAAGTGGTATGATAAATCATGTTGGGATCTAAAAAAGGAAATAAATCAAACTAGTAAACTGGTATTGCACTACCCCACATGTCCAATACCAAGGGACAAACTCCAGTCTTAAGAAGTCGTATAAAAAATTAACAAAATATAAAAAGAATAGCTTCAAGAACGACTTACTAACTAAAATCCAAACACTCGAATCATCTAATCCTAAGGAATATTGGAAACTAGTTAAATCACTACGATCATCTGCGCATCAAAATTCTTAAGTAATGCCGACAAGTGAAGCTAAAAAATGGTTCACATACATGTACTTCAGAGACTTGAATAGTGCACATCAATCCAGCACTAATTCATTCGATAAGGGAATTGAGTTTTTCGTTACGAATATGAATTAATTTGCCTCACCATTTAATGATACACTAGATAAACCATTTACTGCCAAAGAATTAATCAAAATAAACAAGAAACTAAAAAAATTATAAAGCTTCGGGGTTGGACATTATTAATAATGAAATTATAAAATGCTGTTTAGATATTCATACTGATCATTTTGTAAGGCTTTTTAACACAATTTTTGAATCTAGTCTCTTTCCTCAATGTTGGAACGATGGTTATATTTGTCCTTAATCTTTAAATCGGGAATCAAAGAAGACCCCAACAACTACCGTGGTATCACCATAAATAGTTGCTTAGGTAAATTTTTCACGCTAGCATGCACTAAACTCACGTTTAACGGATTATTTAGAAAGCAATAACATCATTAAACCAAATCAAATTGGTATTCGTAAAGCTCATAGAACTTCTGACCATATATTCGTTGTCAAAACTATTGTAGACTCATATTTCAGAGAAGGTAAAAAAAAATATTCGTGTTTTGTTGATTTCAGAAAAGCTTACGACTCTGTATGGAGAAATGGCTTATTTCACAAGTTAATTGAACTCGGTATAAGTAAAAGGTTTTTAGCCATAATCATACATATATACCAAAACATTAGATCTTGTGTCAAAACAACTGAAGGGCTAACCGATTACTACGATTGTTTTGTTGGTGTAAAACAAGGTTGCAATTTAAGCCCAAATCTTTTCAATATTTTTATTAACGACATACCTAATATATTCAGTCAAAATTGCGATCCAGTTAAGTTAGAAAATTTAAAACTTAATTGCCTTTTATATGCAGATGACTTATTATTGTTATCAGACAGTGAAAAAGGTTTTCAACAAATCAGGTCGTAAATTAGTTATCAACTGTACTTTTGGTAAAAACAAAGTTCCTATTACTACGTCATATACATACCTAGGAACAATCTTAACACCCTCAGGATCATTCAACGTAAAAAATGTAAATTTATACAATAAAGGATTAAGGGTAGTTTTCAGCATTTTGAAAGATCAGAATCCCCTATGTGGGACTTCTACAAAAATCCTTTTAAAATTGTTCGACTCACTGGTTCGACCCGTCTTATTATATATAATTGCGAAGTCTGGGGAGCATATTCACAAAAACATACTTCATTCTTAAAATTTAAAGATAACTTATTTCATACAAACTTGCTATGTGAAAAAATACACTCAAAAATGTGTAAGATGATTCTTGGAGTAAGCTCCAAGGCTACTAACTCAGCTGTAAGATCTGAACTTGGGCGTTTTCCCTTACACATTCCCATTCATACCACAATAGTCAAATTCTTACTCAAACTTACTCAAACACAAAAACAATCCACTACTTAATAAAGCTCTACAAGTATCTAACAAATTAAGCAATAATAACACATTCACATGGTTCACTACATTATCTCATTTATTAAAATTAGGAAACATTAACCCTAGTGAAATTACAAATGGATCTTTACATCTTTCACAGAAGAAATTAAAAAAAACATATATGTAGATAAGTGAAGTTAAAATTAGAATTATAAATAAGTAGGTAAGTAAATAAGTAGGTAAGTAAATAAGTAGGTAAGTAAATAAGTAGGTAAGTAAATAAGTAGGTAAGTAAATAAGTAGGTAAGTAAATAAGTAGGTAAGTAAATAAGTAGGTACGTAAGTACTAACGTAAGTAAGTACGTAAGTACGTAAGTAAATAAATAAGTAAGTAAATAAATAAGTAAGTAAATAAGTAAGTAAGTAAGTAAGTAAGTAAGTAAATAAATAAATAAATAAATAAATAAATAAAGAGTACAGTACATGTATTCATTTATATAACACAAATTCTATACGTATATATTCAAATGCGCTTCATAAGGTTATTTTTGTAATACTGCTATTGTGGCGCAATGTGCTGCCGTGAATAAAACATTTTTTTTTTTATAATAATAAATAAATTGATAAATCGATAATAAATAAATAAACACTATAGTTTCACGCAACGTACTAACAGCGTTTGACGGTACTCGATGCGACATCCCCAGAACTAGGCCTAAGCAGATTGTGCTAGCATATTATTTGGCTTTTCAGAAAAGCACTGCTCGGGCATAATTAGAAATTTGAAGCATTAAAGTCAATAACACTTTTATTCTTGCCCTTTAAGTGCTTTTGCTACACAGAATAAGAATAATTGCAAGCTACGGTGTGCGCGTGCGTGCTTACTGGATTTACAGGGTTTACTTGCCTAGTTACGAGACTAGTTATTATGAAAGCGTGATTTAAGAAGCCATTGTTTAGCACGTTTTTTTATAATAACTTCTTCTATTGTTATTATTACTTTTGAATTATTTGCTGCTGTTATATGCACAGAAACGTTGTCATTTCGTAAGCACAATTTTGGAAACTGGAGGCATAATTTGTGAACTTGAGCATACTTTTGGGCATAATTTGACAAAACTAGGAGCAGTGCTAGAAGCATACTATGCCAGTTTTAGGAGCACAATCTGCTTAGGCCTACCCAGAACTACCTGTCACTTCTGGTGTACCTCGCTGTTCAATTTTGAGGCCCGTGCTGTTCCTATTATTGTTCGCTAATGATATTTCAGACATTGCGAATTCGTCCAAAACTGCATCTCTTGCTGACGACACGAAGATCTAGAACACTCAGTCACGGCATCTCCCCAAGCCTCGATAATTGGCCTCCTATTCAATCAGTCGAAATGCAAGTGTCAGTGAATAACTCGCAAGAAACACCCGGTGAAATTTCCATACAGCCTCAAGGATGCCACCTTGTTACACACAGATGTCGAAAAAGATCTCGGTGTCTGGTCGAAGCATGTACATGACCGGTGTGGAAAGGCCAACAAACTGATGGCTTCATCCGAAGGTCTGCGAGGGAGATAAAAAGTCCAAGGACCAGGCGGATTCCGCTCTACTTGGCAATAAATCTAATCAGCTTGCTTGTTTGTTGCCCCATTTCAGACCACGTGATAGTTCTCCAGAGGATTCAGTGCTTTGTTTTCCAATTATAGAAATTGGTACATTTCCTCTTGGGATACAGAAAAACAAAAACAAACATTACTGAAAGGAAAAGTCTGAAATGGGACAACAAACAGGCAAGCTGGCAAAGGTCTATTGTACGTTCTCAACTTGGATATGCCACCCATATTTGGGCTCCTCTGTCGGTTGAGTTAATAAGACAGGCTGAGAGAATTCAAAGACGGCAACGAAATTTATACTAAAACTGCCGTATTTCGGTGACCTCCCTTATAATGACAGGCTGACTTCAACAAACTTACTGCCAATTTCCTACTGGCATGAATCTGACTTTTTTCTTCGAGGTAATCAATGGTTTGGTGGCAATTAGTAGCGACGTCCTTCCAACTCTATACAACCAAGATATATGAGTAAGCCTAGTATTACGCTCTTTCGCCCTCGAAAATGTAAAACTATGTCTTTTCAGCGCTCATTTTCAACAGAACGACTAGAATATGGAACTCCCTCCCTAGTGAACTGAGATCTAAAACTTCGAACCTTAAAGTGCAAGTATCATGTAAAAAAAAAAAAACTAGAAGATACCGTAGAGTTCCGATAGTAACGACCCCCCGAAAGTAACGTCAATTTGTTGTGGCTGCTAGTAAATCCCGAAAGTAGCGACCCCCTGAAAGTAGCGACCCCCCCGAAAGTAACGACCTCCCGAAAGAGAGACCAAGTTTTTTTAAATTGTATATACCTTTAATTTGTCAATCAATAGTCAAAATTTTAATGTACAATAATATGTTCGTGCAGTGTCACAAATTGTTCACGATAAGGCACTTTCATTTACAACAAGGGGAAGCTTTATGCCACCATTCGTCCTTGACATCAGTTCACTGATGTAGCGATGTAAGAACTGCCGCTATAGTTTCGTAATAACAACAGGAACGTTTCTTCAAATTGAAATTGAAAACTCTATATAGTTTTCGTCGATTAACATGAACGTGTTTCTTCCAATTAAATGACACTGAGATACCGATATGGGGTACAGACTAAAACGCAGCGGAGCCCACCCATGTCGCAGTTAAAACATGAAACTGGATAGACGAATTTTGTCTCATTTGTTTATTGGTGTTGATATTGATTTATTTTATTATTGCTGTATTTATCATTGTTACCTTCTTTTTATGAAACACAATCTATACATATGGAATGCAAATAAAATGTTGTTCTTTTTTTAATTTTATGTTGTTCATTTTTTTATTTCGGAAAATAAGCTCGCGCCAGCTTTATTCGTAAACGATTTTTGTTCCCCGAAAGTAACGACCCCCCGAAAGTAGCGACCCCCAAAGGCTGCTCATTCCGAAAGTAACGAGGGTTGCTACTATCGGAACTCTACGGTATTAGATGCATATATATTAGTAATGAAGTTTCTGTAGTTTTAATTAACTAGGAGTAATTATAGATTATGGGGAGTGCGTTGGACAAATTTGATGATTATGCAACCAATAGTATATATATTTTATTGAAATGTGTGAACAATCATGAACTATGACATTAATTTGCTGTATGGTAGAATTCAACGGGAGTGGAGAAAACACTGACCCCCAGTCCATGGACTCCCTAATTCCCAAATGTACTGGGAATCTATGGACTGGGGGTTAATGTTTTCTATAACGTGCAACATCGACTCAAAGTTAATATTTGTGTCCGAGTGATGCACCTATTAACATGCCATGCCAGTGCTACAAAACAATAACAATTTTATGTACATTGTATACACTCCCGGCGCGGCATTGCAAAAAATGTCCTAGAAAAATGTAAAAGCTTAAAAGCAAGACGAATTATGATTTATGGGGTAATTAAACCTTACTTCTGATAGTGATAGTAATCACTGATAGAGAAGATTTGTCATTTGTTTGTGCCTCATTGGGCGACTAATGTTTGCTACCCGGAAGGATTCGTTTGCTGTCCCGAAGGACGATTTGCAAGTGTTAGTCTCCGTAGCTTCAACGGGCAGATAGTTCAGCGATATCGTCTCTGCATCTCAGTAGTACGAGTCCATTGCCAAGCGCATCGAGATACAGTCGGTCTCCTTCGATAAAAATAATTTGTATCGATTGTGTCAGAGGTCCACTGCTGAACTGGGCACACGACAACGCTGCAAAACTCATAAAAGAACATTGTCTTCCTCTCGATACATCACTAAAACGTTTGTGACCCTGATGAATACTTCCAGCTATGAACTAAAGCGGAGTTTGACATGATAATGTGATAAATTGGTACTTACCCAGTCACTTGAAATCGGCGAACACGAAAATGCTACATCCGGGACATATCATCTGAGGCCAGGGCGTCAAAGCGAGGCGATCACCGGCTGATTGGTCGGACCATGAACCCAAAATATTTTTCAAGGAAACTTGCTAAAAGGTATGCGTGTGGTCACCCTGTGTTGTAACGTCAAGATTGGTCTTCCTGCTCGTTACGCTCGCAGCCGCAGCAATTATATTGTACTATTATGTTTGTTTCTCACAAAAACGTATTAATCTTGCAGATTTGTAAAATTTCTGACATTTAATCCTTAATTTTGGTTACTTGTCTTGCCTGTAACGTCATAAGATGGATCAACTCCATCCCAAGAGAAAACTACTACAATTAGTAAAATCCCGTAGCTTCACAAGATGAATCAATCCCGCAATTCGGGTAACTTTTATTCTAGTTGAATTGCTGCACCAGTCTCTCTCGAAGAAAACTAATTTAGACAACTGAAGTATATTAGAAATAGAATTTGGAGCAAAAAGAGTTGATGTTGTTTTATGGCTTTACTTGCACTTGAAGTCATTTGAAAAGTTTTCGTATTATCACTCCGCCTTAGAACTGTGCTACAACTCTGATGACCCCGGATGAACGGAAGTGCCAAGCACAGATTCAACAAAATGCCATATTGGATTATGCGGACCGTTACAGAAACAGCTTTTTTCGCGGGAAAACGAAGTTAAAAATAGCCGGCAAATCTAACGTGCTGTGACGTCACATATCCATACTAGATGGACGCTCCGGGTAATGGCTCCTGCTTTTATACATATATTTTATTTTAGTATAATCACATTAATTAATTAATTAAATTTATGTTAAATTAGCAATGGGCTAACTTGTCTATTGCGCACATATCATGTCACGCAATGGAATAACTTGTCTGCTGTGTACATATGATGTTATGCAATCTACATCTACATTTATGATATTATGATGTCATGCAATGGAATAACTTGTTTATTGTGTGTACATATGATGTCATGCAATGGGCTAACGTGTCTATTGTGTGTGCCAGTGGTGTATAGTCTATAGTGGCATTTGATAGTATCGTTCTTTATATTCACAGATAACGTTTGACAGTCACGGCTTGGCATTTCACATGAGATGTACGGACACGTATAAAACTGCCTATAAAGTGTGGTTCGGCCCTCTCAGGTCAGCGCTGATTATCTGCCACCCAGACACTGCAAAGGTTGTGCTGTCCAAAAATGCCCCGAAAGAACGGTTCGTCTACAAGTTTCTTTTTCCATTTCTTGGTAAGATATGCACGCTAAATTTCTACAGTGATTTTAAACGTGTAACCACTGGTTGTTCATTCGTGTCGCTAATTAGGCTTTCACTAATAAAATATATTACCTCCGTCGATATCTCTCTCTCCCTTGAAGGCAATGGTCTTGGTCTACAGGAAGGAAAGGAATGGTGGAACACGAGGAAACTTCTAACTCCTGCCTTTCACTTCGACATCCAAAAACATTATGTCCCCATTTTTCAGGAGTCTGCCAGAGTTCTGATGGTGCGTTAATCCTGGTTCGCACTTGCGATGCGGCAGCGTGCAAGTGGCATACGCAGACGCAGTGAACGTATTGATCAATAGTACTGCTTGTTTTTCTCATTGATGTGATTATTGCATCTGCTTATGTTTTGCGCTGATGCTTGCGTCACTAGTGTGAACCAGGCTTTAGTGTTCTAATTAATAAGATAATTAATAAGTCAATTAAGGAATTAGTAGTCCTCCAGAGTGTTTATAGTTAAGTTAAAGGGATTATCAGAAATATCAGAGTATAAGTAAAAGTCCAAACACCACTACGGCTAGCTAAACCTAACACGAAAGCGCTCGAACTAGAGTGCGCAGCAACGGACGGCGCTTAGCCAGCTGCTGTTAATTTAACACTAGAAGTGAGACCAGAGAAAGGCTTGGTTATTGGTCAAACCACCTCATTTGTGGTCGAATCTCCCATGTAATTTGCTTATACTTCTTGGCGTTTTCGAGTGCAAATACGGGATAAAACGAGTGCAAATATGCTAACGTATTACACGGTCACGAACAGGTTTACACAGGTTTATTCAACACGTAAAAGGTTTTGTAAGCGCGCGAGTCAATCGAGCTGGGGTCCAATCAGCTTTTAGCGCGCGAAAATATATTGTTTTCAATATACTACAGGAAATGTTGTATAATACGGCTGGGAATTTTTACTCAGGCTCGAAAAATGAAAATTGACTCGTAAAAATACCAAGCCGTATTAACCAACTTTTCGTGTAATAACCTCTTTGTATTGGTATCCTCTTATAAGGCAAAACTGATCAAAGGCGAAACTAACGCTAATCAGAACGTGAAGGCTATATCCGATCCACAGCAGCCGCACAAGAAGTTATGGCATATCTAAACAATAACCAGCGTTTTTATCCACAGAACAAATGGTCTCGGGGCGGGGGTGGAAGTAAAGTGGAACTCTTCCAAGATATCAGTCTTCTTACTCTTGACTCCGTTCTCAAGTGTGCGTTCAGCTACAAGAGTTGCTGTCAGACTGAAGGGTAAGTCGGAACACGAGAGCTTCAATTAGACGATGTGTATTATGTATTTATTATTAAAGATTATTCACACCAAGTCCCCCTCAAAGTCGTAATGCATCTCAGAAGAACCTGGTAGTTCTGAATCAAACAGAATCCTATAATTGCGATTGAACTGAGCTTGTATATCTCAAAGAGTAAGACTTCTTGAATTCCTGTTTTTATCTCCAGGAATGCGTAATTATATTCTCCAATTGCAGCAACTTTAGAAAGCTTAAGTACTTGACACTGCGCATATCGTATTATACGTATTAACGGGATATATATTACTCTAGAGCCCTCTCTGGTAATTAATCCCGTGAATAATGTAAGCTAATATATTTTATGGTAAATGGGAGGAGGGGGGGGGGGGGGGGGGGTGGAAGGGGGGTAAATGGACAGAAAATAAGGATGAGATGTATTAACCTATAAGTAGCTTATTTTATCTACCGGATGAATCCCTATCCAGTGGTTAAGTATTAACCAAACTAGCTTATTTTATCCAGTGGATAGGGATTTATCCAGTGGATAAGTATTAACCAAACTAGCTTATTTATCCACCGGATGAATCCCTATCCAGTGGATAAGTATTAACCTAACTAGCTTATTTTATCCACCGGATGAATCCCCATCCAGTGGATAAGTATTAACCAAACTAGCTTATTTATCCACTGGATGAATCCCTATCCAGTGGATAAGTATTAACCTAACTAGCTTATTTTATCCACCGGATGAATCCCCATCCAGTGGATAAGTATTAACCAAACTAGCTTATTTTATCCACCGGATGAATCCCTATCCAGTGGATAAATATTAACCAAACTAGCTTATTTTATCTACCGGATGAATCCCTATCCAGTGGATAAGTATTAACCTAACTAGCTTATTTGGATAGGATATGCGTTATCTACCCTTTGTAGTCAGGGCCAGGTCATTGTTGCCTCACCTCGAAACAATGTGCAGACTTGTAAAATACAAGAGTAAAGGGTTTATCGAATTGCATGATGTTTGTGTTTTACAGACGGCATGACGAATACATAACAGCAATTAACGGAATAGCAAAACTGTTACTTGAACGGCTACTGTAAGTGACTCTTATTAGTATTTAGTTTTACAGTTCTTTTTATTTGTCGACGTTGATTACTATTTTCTTTCTAAAAACAAAGCGAGTGGCTAAACTGTTTATAAAAATTAGATTCACATGTTATTGTAATGTCGATACAGTACATTCGGTTTATTCAACGGAATCTTCGTCGATCATATTACCTTCTAACCAAATACCGCATTAATCTTTTTATTCAGGAACCCGTTTTATCACTTTGACTGGATCTACAGGTTAACGCAGGCTCGAGTAAAGTTCATAAAATACTGTGAACTGATCCACCAGAAGTCAGATGAAGTGATTGTGGGTAGACGAGGAACTCAGAGGGTACGCAATGTTACCCACAACTAATAATTGCTATGTTTTATTTCTCGCACGAGCGAGCGGTAATCTACGATTTCCTGCGATCTGATTGGTTCCGTGAGTGGGCGGTAACCTACGATTTCCTGTGATCTGATTGGTTCCGTGAATGGGCGGTAACCTACGATTTCCTGCGATCTGATTGGTTCCGTGAGTGGACGGTAACCTACGATTTCCTGTGATCTGATTGCTTCCGTGAGTGGACGGTAACCTACGATTTCCTGTGATCTGATTGGTTCCGTGAGTGGGCGGTAACCTACGATTTCCTGTGATCTGATTGGTTCCGTGAGTGGGTGGTAACCTACGATTTCCTGCGATCTGATTGGTTCTGTGAGTGAGCGGGCGCCTATCTCTGACCCACACCGCGGCAAAACGGTATGCTCCGCTGGCCAAAAGAACGAAGGCTCTGCTATCAAATACAAATTACCGAGGGTTTCAACTTTTTTAGTAAATAGTTTTATAACTTAGTAAACTCACAGTGAATTACAAATTACGAAAACTTCAACCTGTTAAAGTCTTAGGCTTAGCTTTTAAGTAGTTTTCTTATTTTTTGATAAAACAGTTCACAAATGGATGCTTTTAAGCAGAAATTTTAAAATCACGGGTATGTGCCTGTTGTTTCATTTCAGTTTTCGCGGGAAACTGGGGGCGGCCGCGCGCCGACAAGAAATAGCAAATACGCATGCGCGTAACATTTTGCCGCGGTGTGTCTCTGACCACGGTCACGGTAACCAGTGCGTGGGGTTCCCCGCATACAAATGTCTGTAAAATTGTCTTACTTTGTGGGACTGTATCTTTGCTATCGCTAATTGAAGTAGATATCGTAGTGTTAAATGGGCTGTATCACGGTAATATACTTTATATTCATGTTCCGGGCCGGAAAAAGCTATTTCCACCGATTTTGATCAGAACTAACGAACCTCTCGGTCATGTGGGATGCTTATAATCAAAGCAAATTTTCAAAAATGACAAAAAGTGTATATAAACAGCCTCCAGGGAAAATATTGAAAATCCTTTCAATCAAGTATTGAGGGAGGGAAGTTTATCTGTTTGTATCCAATAGACCCTTTGCAGCTAACAGTCACGTGCTGATATAATACTTCGTTAACGAATGAATATACCATTTTCTCAGGTACGGCGCACGCAATAATGGCCCGCCAAATCACTTTTTGAACAATAGCCGCCAATTTTTGAACAATAGCCGATAACTTGAATAACAAAGGCTGACGCATCAGAACGAGTCTAACAAAAGCTACCAAAACTCACGGCCCTCCAAGAAATACTTCATGTAGGCAGCTTGGATTTAGTATTGGTTGAAATAATAGGGAGGGTTATAGGAAACCACTACGTGATTGCCCACGTGAAGTATTTACCGGCCCGTCAAGCCTGTTGCGTGCGCATACTTGAGAAAATGGTCTATTGAGCTCGTGATCCCCATGGGAAATGCATTGCCATGGATACTGGATGGCAAGCTATTTTTAAAAACGCTGTTTTAGAAAGATCGACAATCGATTGGAGGTGGAAAATAGCATTTACGAACAGGTTTTGCTAATAGCAAGTACAAGGCCTTCAAATAAATGAAGTCAGATATTTTTTGTTCTCCAGTACAACCACGTGATATGTTAGCTGCAAAGGGCCATTAACAGCCTCCAATCGTGCGATTACTCGGTACATGCGCAGTACCATGACATAGCCCCTTTAATCGAGACCTTGAAATGGTCTATTAGGTAGATATGTTCTGAGATTGCTTAGATTATAATCTCATTTATGATCAGCCCAAATTCTAAAATTTAGAATACCGGTTTCAACGGTGAATCGGGTGGCCTATTAGTTTATTTTATAATAAGAATTAGAAAATAAACAAAAGAAGACTTTATAATTACATGTATATATTGATATGAATTTCAGTGTCATCTGCAGTCAGGGATGAATGGATTCCAGCATCATGTGTTCCGCGATTTCTTGGACATCTTGCTTGAGGCCAGGGTAGGAATATAGAAAATATACACTTTGATTCTAATCAGTTCCCTGACAAAATAATGGCACATTTTAATGTTAGAGGCCAGGTTAAGAATGTAGAAAGTATACACTTTGATTCTAATCAGTTCCCTGACAAAATCATGGCAAATTTTAACGTTAGAGGCCAGGGTAGGAATGTAGAAAGTATACACTTTGATTCTAATCTGTTTCCTAACAAACTAATGGCAAATTATAACTTTAGAGGCCAGGGTAGGAATGTAGAAAGTAACATTTTGTTTCCAATCAGTTCGCTAACAGAATAATGGCAAATTACAACGTTAGACCGTGTGGTTGATCTAACGGGAAGGCACCTATAGTAAACGTCCAATGGCCCAATTGTATGTCCATTAATATTTAACAATTATTCCCCGAAGTGGAGTTGACTAGTGGCAAGAGAGGATGAGGCAAGAGAACGAATCCCCATGCCCCATGATAATTATTTGAAATCTATTTATAATTTCACAACACGTGATGTAAGTCCAAGTTAGTTACCCATTAGTCTCCTAATCTAAAAATAGATTTCATGTAATTATCATGATCATTAGTATAATTTCATCAGTGAATATAGAGATCCCCGTGCTCTGATTGGTCGAGAATTACGTCATACGTCGCTATATTCACCTCCAGAGCGCCTGGACGTGAATATAACATGCAACTGCAAGGTATTTACCAAAATGGCCGCTCGCACATTTACTGATGTTTCTCACGAAGAAATAATTAATATGAAAGAAAAAGCTTTTCCAAAACCCACTAAAGAAGCAACTAAATAAGTATGGCTAAACTTGAAGCTTTTTCTAATCCATAAGCCGTCACAAACAAAGTTTACTTATACGAGTTTTGGGTTGAGTTTATTCGGTCCTCATGAATCAAAAACTTTCACAACTGAAATAACGTCTTCTTAGAGCAATAAATAACACAACGAGATTTTGTCCTACAGATTTGGGAACTGTTCGACTTAAAAAGAGTGTACTTACTTGAGTTATTTTCCTCGTGGTTCTTGATAGAAAAACACTGAACAAGTTCTAGTTTCATTCAGGGAGCCGGTTGCTGTTTATATGCTCTTCTCTCGCCGCTCTCGCGGTGTTTTCAATTTTTATCTCATATCGAAATCATTTGTCTCTTGATTGAATAATAATGGCCATATTTATATAGCGCCATATATATCACCACAGTCTCATGGCGCTTTACATATTACTGACATATCTCGTCAGTGAATTTACCATTGTCTTTGATTCTGTGATGGCTATAATCCACAAAACTACAAACTGTAGTTCGTAGTTTCCAGCAAATTGTCGGAAGTCAGCCGACTAATATTGTCTAGTTTTAATTTCTCTGATATTCACTGATGAAATTATACTAAAACAATTATTCACTTCAGTCTCAGTGACTATTGGTGAATATTTACCTCGACTTTGTCTCGGTAAATATTCACCAATAGTCAGTGAATAGTTGTTAATTGGAACAGGTCCATGCATGGGGTTATAAATATTGGGTGACTCGTTCTGTTACCTCTTTCTCTCTTGCTAGCATATAGTGGTGGATATTTACCGAGATGCGAAGCGAGCGGCGAGGTAAATATCTACCGCTAGTCACCGACACCGAGGTGAGAATACTTGTTTTAGTGTTTACCACACAAGTGAAATAGCCAGCCTCAAATTAGTTCCAAAACCATTAACACGTGAATACTTCACGTTGAGAACAAAAAGCCATTTTGTCTCCAAGCTGGGAGGTGAATACTGCACGGTAACTTGTGTGGTGTATACGTCTCTTTTAGCAGACTCGCATACAAGTTGAACAGGTTTATACATTAAACCTAACTGTAAAAATAATAATTTAAGATCGTAATTTAAAGTCGCTGGTAGGTTTGTAAGGTACGACTTCTTACAAAATGCTAACGGTTACTGTTCTAGCAACACCGTACAAAGTACTGTTCTCCTCCTACAGGACGTGAACGGTAATGGATTGAGCGATGAAGACATTCGTGCAGAAGTCAATACGTTCATGTTCGCTGGACATGACACTGTGGCCAGTGGTACGTCTTTACATGTACAGTGGCTTAAGATGTATACAGTTAATTAACAGTGTGAAACGCTCTCTGATTGGTCAATAGCCATCTATTATTAGAGTACAGATGACGTCACGTTATGCACGAAATCATTTCGTAGCCTCCATAGTAAAGTCCGACTGGGGAGCCGACTGGGACCCTACTGGCTACGAAATGATTTCGTGCAAAACGTGATGTCATCTGTACTCTAATAATAGATCGCTATTGACCAATCAGACTGGCACCTGACTGGGGACCCGACTGAGGACCCGACTGGGACCCGACTGGGACCCGACTGGGACCCGACTGGGACCCGAGTATTGATAGGAACATTTGCGATATATGCTTCGAAGTAAATATTGTAAAAGCCACTATTCACCGAGATTGAAGATAATGATTGTTTTAGTATATACCAACGAGGAAACCTCAAAGTAGCCATGAAAAAGTGCTATTAAAAGATGTTGAAAAAAATCCCGCTTTATTTCGAAACGTGACAAAGTTCACGCACGCGCCTGTTACGACAAACTCGACTCAGGCTATTCAGTTATAGGAAAAGGCGAGGCAAAGCACACGAGCTTGAAGTGCGTACCGTTCTAAAAGTGCCGTAAAACTTGTCAAAGTTATTTTACCATGCAGTACTTAAGGGCAGACCAATCAATCAAATGTTTAACTGGTTACTGTGAAATCAAATGGTTACTGCCTAACAACCGAAGTTTACTTAACTTGAGGTGAGAACTGAGGGAGCAAAATCGTAAACAAGCTAGCCACCCGAAATCAAGGCAGGCCATGTGCTAACAGGATTGTGTCGGAAATTTCAGTTTTATTCAATGGAAAGTTGTTGTGGATGGTCATTCTAAGTCATTATAAGTGGTATCTGGAATACTAGCACCTGGAATAAGGGACAGAAGAGCGATTCGGCGGTCAGGATTATTTACGAAATTAATATAAATAACTGGTGCAAAATGCGCTTCCAATAAATGCTGCGCTCGTTGTTCCACTTCAGTTTTGAAAATTTTATGACGTCATTTCTATGATCAATAAGAGTACGGACAATGGAAAATGTATGCGATTTGTTAATTATAAACCGAAACACGAATAAAACCCGATGTCCTTCACTCATCAGAACTTTATCTCAGCATTTTTGGATTTTGAAAACTAGTTCATCGATTGATATATAAATCTCAAAGTTTTTAGGTCAAAACGCTCCGCAAACTGAATCATTTTTGCGCGCGTTCGTCAGCATGTCACTTTCTTATCTAATCACGATCAAGATAAAATCAAAGACAACCAATCAGCGTGCTTGTCACGATTCAAGCTATGGGCTTTTATCGCACGGCGGCCATGTTGAGTCCCAGGAGAATAAAAACCTTTGTTTTCGTCCGGTAAACTCGTTCTGAAACCAACTAGTGCGAGGCTACCGGGCTTCGGTGAATAATTGTTTAATCCTGAGCTCTTATTTGTGTGATTTTAAATACTTGCTATTCAGTTCTTATTTATACTCGAACTTCTTTAAACTCGGTAAACATACAAATTTCGATGGGATCTTTCATGATCCTAAAGCAGACCCCCGCAGCGACTTTCGTGTCACTTCCCCGCTTTAGTAGGCTATCATGTTCACTGGATCCCAGTCCTTTAGTAGGCTGTCATGTTCATGTTCACTGGAACCCAGTCCTTTAGTAGGCTGTCATGTTCATGTTCACTGGAACCCAGTCCTTTAGTAGGATATCATGTTCATGTTCACTGGAACCCAGTCCTTTAGTAGGCTGTCATGTTCATGTTCACTGGATCCCAGTCCTTTATCAGTTTATGACATGAAATGGCTTTAGTAGGATATCATGTTCATGTTCACTGGATCCCAGTCCTTTAGTAGGCTATCATGTTCATGTTCACTGGATCCCAGTCCTTTATCAGTTTATGACATGAAATGGCTTTAGTAGGATATCATGTTCATGTTCACTGGATCCCAGTCCTTTAGTAGGCTATCATGTTCATGTTCACTGGATCCCAGTCCTTTATCAGTTTATGACATGAAATGGCTTTAGTAGGCTATCATGTTCATGTTCACTGGATCCCAGTCCTTTAGTAGGCTATCATGTTCATGTTCACTGGATCCCAGTCCTTTATCAGTTTATGACATGAAATGGCTTTAGTAGGCTATCATGTTCATGTTCACTGGATCCCAGTCCTTTATCGGTTTATGACATGAAATGGCTTTAGTAGGCTATCATGTTCATGTTCACTGGATCCCAGTCCTTTATCGGTTTATGACATGAAATGGCTTTAGTAGGCTATCATGTTCATGTTCACTGGATCCCAGTCCTTTATCGGTTTATGACATGAAATGGCTTTAGTAGGCTATCATGTCAACACATCCTCCCCGTTGAATTCACAACTATCCTTAAATGGAAAACACGCTTGGAATAATGATAAACGTAATTCTAATGACATTCTGAAAACCAGTCAAGGATAAAGATAAACATTTGTTACATTCCGAACGGCGGTAGACCGGCTTAGTGTTGTAGTGATGACGTCTGCACTACACTGCAGTACACTGCAGTTTATGACATGAAATGGATTTAGTAGGCTATCATGTTCATGTTCACTGGATCCCAGTCCTTTATCAGTTTATGACATGAAATGGCTTTTTGCGGGAGAAAATGATTTAAAATATTTTATTTTCATCCGTTTCTTTTTAGTCAACATGGCGCTCATGCGTATTTGTTTGCTCGGCTAATAATAAACACAACTTTGAGGTGGTTAACATTTTCAAACAAATCTAAAAGCTGAAGCAAGGGCAAGCGTTATTATTAAGTAACAGCGATCTCCTGATCTTGGTTTGGTCAGGAGTCCATAACTAGGAGCGTCCATCCCCGCATACTAGGCCTATGTCATGGCGTCCATCCCGCATACTAGGCCTATGTCACAGCGTCCATCCCGCATACTAGGTCTATGTCACAGCGTCCATCCCGCATACTAGGCCTATGTCACAGCGTCCATCCCGCATACTAGGCCTATGTCACAGCGGCCATCCCGCATAGTAGGCCTATGTCACAGCGTCCATCCCGCATACTAGGCCTATGTCACAGCGTCCATCCCGCATACTAGGCCTATGTCACAGCGGCCATCCCGCATAGTAGGCCTATGTCACAGCGTCCATCCCGCATACTAGGCCTATGTCACAGCGTCCATCCCGCATACTAGGCCTATGTCACAGCGTCCATCCCGCATACTAGGCCAATGACACAGCGTCCATCCCGCATACTAGGCCTATGACACAGCGTCCATCCCGCATACTAGGCCTATGTCACAGCGTCCATCCCGCATACTAGGCCAATGACACAGCGTCCATCCCGCATACTAGGCCTATGACACAGCGTCCATCCCGCATACTAGGCCTATGTCACAGCGTCCATCCCGCATACTAGGCCTATGTCACAGCGGCCATCCCGCATAGTAGGCCTATGTCACAGCGTCCATCCCGCATACTAGGCCTATGTCACAGCGTCCATCCCGCATACTAGGCCTATGTCACAGCGGCCATCCCGCATAGTAGGCCTATGTCACAGCGTCCATCCCGCATACTAGGCCTATGTCACAGCGTCCATCCCGCATACTAGGCCTATGTCACAGCGGCCATCCCGCATAGTAGGCCTATGTCACAGCGTCCATCCCGCATACTAGGTCTATGACACAGCGTCCGTCCCGCATACTAGGCCTATGTCACAGCGGCCATCCCGCATACTAGGTCTATGACACAGCGTCCATCCCGCATACAGGCCTATGTCACAGCTGCGTTTTTACAAGTTAGGTTATTTGTAGAACGCTTTCCCGCTATTCTTGGGTTGTAATCATTCCTAAGGGAATAAAATCACAAAAGCGTAGCAGCCATGTTGTTGGTATAACAAAAGTAGCTAATGAGGCATATTTTGGCGCAACCCAGTAATTGGCGGGAAAAAGATCTAAAATAGCACAACTTTTGAAAACGCTGTGACAGCTATATAGGAGATTTGGACGCTCGCTTCTGGTTATGGGGTTTAAACGAGTTAAGAGATTTTTGTTCTAATTGTCGCGTAATATTTGAAAAAAAAGCGCAAAAACTTGCTCTGCAGAATAATTTGAATTCCAATTCTCGATTTGGATTAACACTCTAATTACTATTTTATTAGTCACAAACAAACACAAATAGCATAAACTCTTGACAAAGAACTGATTTAGTGTGGCACAAAGTTAGCCATTGAACCGCCTTATGTTTGGTGTTACATATTCAGGTCTAGCCATGACGAGAGAAGATTTTGTTTTAAATTTTCGCTTCGAATTAACACTCCAATTTAACTTTCACCATTCCAAAGGCAGCACAAATATCGTGAAATATTTGCTAAAACCATTTCAGGTCGGCGCAATGCTCAATCTTGAACCTGTTAGTTTTTGGCGCCCATGCATGGCCAATACGCGCTTTTGTAAAATATATCATCTTCAAATAAAATACATATATTCAACATTGTTTGAAATTAAACAGGCCGGACAACATTTTTCAAGGTAGTAAAATATGATGAAAGCGTGTTTAAGAGAGTATCTTAATATTTATTTTAGGTCAAAGGTATGAAGGTTCCAATTCGTCGCGTTGACAGCATGAATTAAGGCCCTTGAGGTTAGGATACCGGATAGGCCCATGAATCGGACTACGAATCAAATAATTGATTTTTTGAGTAAAGAATAGTGGTGTGGCGTACTTCTTTGTTCTCGTCATTTGTGCATCTACGCGGCAATATGACATGTAATCATACGGAAACGCTGTTCAGTGAACTCTCCTTTTGTCATGCTCAGTTCTGATTTAAATGTTTTCTTTGTTTGTTAGCCCTGTGCTGGACTTTATACTGCCTGGCAGTGAACGTCAAACATCAGAGAATTTGCCAGGAAGAGATCGACAAAGCATACGATAAGACTGAAAACAGAGAATTGGGCTGGTGAGGATCATATGTTTTAATTAAGTGCATGCAACTACAAAAAGTGCAAGACCTTTGGACACGGATGTTGTTTAAACATCCAAACACATTGCCAAGGCAGAAACACGTGACCGTCTCAGAGCACCTCTGAGATTTAGGTCCTAACAGACTTCCTAATCCTTGAAGAAGGGGTTTGTTAATCAGAAATACACGCTTCGCAATTCAATTCTAGTGTAGCCTTAATGTAAAAGTATTTTCACATAATTTTTACTCTAAATATTTTCACATAATTTTTACTCTAAATATTTTAGATAAATAAATTAGAAATAAATAAATTGTTGTAAATAAAATGAAAATAAGGGGGGTAGGGGGAACATCATTTAACCAATAATGGTTATAGTTATATACTAGCTTAAGATATATATTTTTTTATACTCAACATTCAAAGTTCCCATATCATATCCATGGCATAATCACATTAATCGATTTCATACCACTATTTAAATATATTTCATAATAACCCACTCTTCAAATTAATTATCACTATAATCTACATGTAACACACACTAGTCTGACACATATAAACACATATAAATACAATACACATAAGATAATAATACACAAAAGAAGGGAATAAGTATGAATTGGTGATACTTGTCTTATACAAGTAAATATACACATACCAGTAGTGTTGTACTATGTTACAACACCTATTTCTCACAAAAACTCTGGACTAAAAACATTTCATGTGAGTGCTACTCATCTCTCGGGAACAATCTCGAACCGTCCTATAGGAATATGACCTCGTACAATAATTTTGGAAATAACTTACATAATAAACTACTGAAACAGAATGCTACTTTAGACCAATTTAACACTTGTATCATTGTGTATACACATTTATATTTTCTGTATATATATGACTATTAATCTGATTGTCTCACTATATACACCTGGATGTAACCATGCTTGTCTGTACACATAACGTTCGATACTATATACATGTAGTTAATATGTCTTCCGTTCGTCCAGTGTCACTACTTATAATGTCATTAGTCTATTATTAGTATTAGTATTTATACCAGCCACAGGCGCGGATCCATGGGAAATAGTGACCGTTTTCAGAGATAAACGAAGGTACAAGCCGAACGAGCGCTGAAGGCGCGAGCTCATAGGGGAGTCCGGATGCATCCCCCCCCCCCCCCCCCCCCCCCCTCCCCCCGAGGAAATTTTGAAATTTACAAGCTCTGGAACGCTATTTCCAGTGTTTTCGATGCAATAATTCCTCAACAATCAACCTAAATCAAAAGCAAATATGGTAGAAACGGTCTGGATCCGCGCCTGCACCATTATCTATGATTTATCATCCTTTTAGTAGTAGTAGTAGTATAACTTTATTTAAGCACGCTAGCCCTGTCAACAGCAGCTGATTTACACAAGGGGCGTGACAGAAATATAAAATTTACAAAATATAAAAATATATTATGAATATAGATAAAAATAAAATGTTTGAATATTACGTAATAATGATTAAATATTTTTATAGCTGGTATTTTTGAGCGGCAATTTTAGTCTTGAAAGAAGGGAATGAGTTGGAGTCCCTAATTTCATTATGGAGCGAGTTCCATATTTTAGCCCCACTGTACGAGAAACTCTTTTTCATACTTTCGGTTTTGGGTAAAGGTAACTGCAGTGAGGAATTGGAGCCCCTAAGATTGTATTCCGTGACCTCAGATTTCTGTTTAAACAGATCTATAAGACAAATTGGGGCTTGACCATTTATGACTTTGTACATTTGTTTCGCCTTATTTTTAGCCCTTTGAGTTTCAAGTGTTTCCCACCCTAGAGCATCTAATGCTTCAAGGTGGGGAGCATCGTTTCTCAAATTCAATATTATCCGAGCAGATCTATTCTGTAATATTTGCAAACGTTTGGAGTGTCCGTGACCTAGGGTGTCCCATACCTCACTACAGTAATTGAAATGGGGGTTAATAAGGGCATTGTAAATATCAACAAGGGTATCTCTATCTACAAAGTCCCTCACTCTGCGTTTTATTATTCTATCTGATTTTAACTATTATGTATTTATCTTGAGTAGCTTTCCTTAGCCTAATTTAAGAGGGCCATTTTGTAAACTTATTAACCAGTTAACCGGTAAAAAATAAATGTTTCCAGCCACCTTCAATCAGTAAATAAACTACTACTACACTACTATTACTACCACTACTACTACTATGTATACTACTAGCAATACAATTCAAGTACATTTATAGTTGATTTTACCTTAAAACTTTCCTTAAAGGGATACCCGAGTGAAAAACACATTGGGGCTCAAAAGAATCTTCAACATGTTCTTTGTTCAGAAAATGTATTAAAATTTGATCAAACGTTTTTAGTATTAAGAACGAGCACCTCAAAGTTGGCCCCGCGAAGACATGGGCGCCGCCATCTTTGTTTGCATTTACGGAAGTGACGTCACTTCGTCCCACCAGCGTATCGCGGCTACTTGTCTTTGTATGATTTTCACACGCTCGGAATTAAAGTGGATATATTTTCATCGAGATTGCAGAAGAATTCTTTCAGAAACCGGAATTATGATGAAGACGACATTATGAGAAAAGTTCAGAAGACTGGGAGGAGGAAGAAAAGCATTGGGAAGGCGAGAAATTATCAGACGAACAACAAGGTCTCGTAACTGCCATTTAATAACAGCAAAACAACATGGCTTAAAAGACTCGAGTGACTTCTGAATAAGTATAAGAACTACAATGTATGTGAGGTACAGTTAAGGTGTTTATCATCCTAAAAACACCTAATAAGTGAGAGTGAGAACGCTGGTGGGACGAAGTGACGTCACTTCCGTAAATGCAAACAAAGATGGCGGCGCCCATGTCTTCGTGGGGCCAACTTTGAGGTGCTCGTTCTTAATACTAAAAACCTTTGATCAAATTTTAATACATTTTCTGAACAAAGAACATGTTGAAGATTCTTTTGAGCCCCAATGTGTTTTTCACTCGGGTATCCCTTTAAATGGTAAGGTATTTTCTGTCACAGAAAAAGTAACACCATTTTTACATAGAAAAGAATCTGAATTAATTTAATTTAACGGTTTAGGGATGAGATCAACAACCTGTCCCATCTCACTCGATGCACGAAGGAGTCCATGAGGCTTTATTCTCCTGTTCCAGTCATAGGACGAACTTTAGATGGAGACTATGAGATCGATGGGAAATGCGTCCCCGAAGGTACATATAGAAAATGGTCGCACCCACTAAAATACTGAACACTGATAGGCTGAGTGCACTAAATCCCATAAAGCCACTCATTAGGGAATACTAATGAGGCCTATATTCCTTTCTTTAAAGCCGTATTAGTATCCGGTCCCTGTATAGAGAATACTAATGAGTAATTTAGAGAATACTAACGAGTAACTTAGAGAATACTAATGAGTAACTTAGAGAATACTAACGAGTAACTTAGAGAATGCTAATGAGTAACTTAGAGAATACTAACGAGTAACTTAGAGAAAACTAATGAGTAACTTAGAGAATACTAACGAGTAACTTAGAGAATGCTAATGAGTAACTTAGAGAATACTAATGAGTAACTTATAGAATGCTAATGAGTGACTAATAGAATGCTAATGAGTAACTTAGATAATGCTAATGATTAACTTAGAGAATGCTAATGAGTAACTTAGAGAATACTAATGAGTAACTTAGAGAATGCTAATGAGTAACTTAGAGAATACTAATGATTAACTTAGAGAATACTAATGAGTAACTTAGAGAATACTAACGAGTAACTTAGAGAATGCTAATGAGTAACTTAGAGAATACTAACGAGTAACTTAGAGAATACTATCGAGTACCTTAGAGAAAACTAATGAGTAACTTAGAGAATACTAACGAGTAACTTAGAGAATGCTAATGAGTAACTTAGAGAATACTAATGAGTAACTTATATAATGCTAATGAGTGACTTATAGAATGCTAATGAGTAACTTAGATAATGATAATGATTAACTTAGAGAATGCTAATGAGTAACTTAGAGAATACTAATGAGTAACTTAGAGAATGCTAATGAGTAACTTAGAGAATACTAATGATTAACTTAGAGAATACTAATGAGTAACTTAGAGAATACTAACGAGTAACTTAGAGAATGCTAATGAGTAACTTAGAGAATACTAACGAGTAACTTAGAGAAAACTAATGAGTAACTTAGAGAATACTAACGACTAACTTAGAGAATGCTAATGAGTAACTTAGAGAATACTAATGAGTAACTTATAGAATGCTAATGAGTGACTTATAGAATGCTAATGAGTAACTTAGATAATGCTAATGATTAACTTAGAGAATACTAATGAGTAACTTAGAGAATACTAATGAGTAACTTATAGAATACTAATGAGTAACTTAGATAATGCTAATGATTAACTTAGAGAATACTAATGAGTAACTTAGAGAATACTAATGAGTAACTTAGAGAATACTAATGGTAACTTAGAGAATGCTAATGAGTGACCTTGACTAAATGATTAGAAATAGAAAAACATACGAATATCACGTTGCTCCTCGTGGCGTTCTATCTAGCGGTCGTGACTCTAAATCCCATAAATCACTCGCGCTCATTGTCTAACCTAGCTTTAACTTAGGGCACGTTGTCGAGGATATATTCAGGTATTCCGAAATAGGAATACAACAAACAAACCAATGTTGTTACATTAGCAAAACACAAACATTTATTCCCAAAGGACGTACTAAAAGTATCGCCTATACTTTCTATATTTCATGACCGATTTCAGGGGACGGATATCTGCAGGATTTCGAGGTATTCTAATAGCCAATCCCGTGCTCTCAGTCTACTTGTTATTAATCAGTTTCAGCTGCTTCTATTTTTCATGTGACATTGATAAGCTACAAATGTATATATAACCTTCAGAGGAAAGAGAGAATAGGCCGGAATATTTATCTTGGTTGTCGTTCTTTCTTTCAGGCACGTTTATTCTGGTCTGTATCTATGCAATTCATAGAAATCCTCACGTTTGGGACAATCCACAGGTAGGTAATGTACCGATCAACATCAACATCCCCACCGGGTAACCACCGGGGATTTGACTCGTTTTCGTGCCCGGGGAGTAGGGAATTCGGTAGCTGTCCCTGGGGTGGGGAATTTGACACCGGATGGGAGGGGTGGAGGGAATTTATTGTATCGATTTCATGTTGTGTGCTGCGTGTTTTCTTCGATCGAAATCATGGCGGAATTGGAGCGGGATGGTCACTTTAGACGACTTCAAAGGACAAAATTCTGCTTTTATAAGCGACTGGCTTAAAAACAAAGAAACTCCAAAACCTTTGTTACACGGTGCGCTCACTCGTGGAATGTTTTCGATACGCGAGGATAAACTTCATATCTTCTCACCACCGTGTAATATCCTATTTACATGTGTGTATATGTATGTATATGTGTGTATATGTATGTATATGTGTGTATATGTATGTATGTGTTCATGTATTCATATATCTATATATAGATCTACATAAATTTGCATATAGATAGGCTGGTTCTCTTCGTTATTAATTACTAGTTTTTGTCTAGTTTGTTTGTTTATCCTCTTTCGTAATGTCTCGCTTTCCCCCCATTTTCTTGTTTCACAACATATCATTTACTAAAATGACGTTTCCCAGTTTACTGGGATTAGCTTTACACAGTTATTCTGTGTAACGTATACTAAATACAGTTTTAATTAATATTTCGCGTTAGTATGTAATATAATGGTATGTTGTTGTATTCTGTGTACATGCCGTACAACATACCTTAAAAGCATGTTCTTTGGACTCCTTCCATCAGTAAAAACAGGATTAGTGTTAATTTTGCCAAACCTTGGAATTGATGTACGTCAGTTGTCGTATATTGTGAAATTGCCGTTTTAATCACTGTAATTAACGTAATATTTATTTCATTCATATTTATTTTAACAATTTGTTTTCTGTAGGTCGCAATTTCGGTCTAACTTGTGCAGTAAATTTGATCATGTCTCGGTTTAATGACAGTTGGTATTTTTATCTAAATATCATATATCAGTGATTTTCTTTATTTAGGCATTCGATCCCGGACGATTTGAGTCAAAAAACATGGAGGGTCGTTCTCCGTTTGCTTTCATTCCGTTCTCTGGTGGACCTCGGTGAGTTCTAGTAAAACAGATAAATACAAACAACTAAACACATTTTAATAGCAGAGTTAGTTTGATCGCTAAAGCTTGGTTTTCACTAGCGCTATAAGTACGAGCAACATACGCAGACGTAGTGCAGCCGTAGTGCAGCCGTAGAGCAGCCGTAGTGCAGCCGTAGTGCAGCCGTAGTGCAGCCGTAGAGCAGCCGTAGAGCAGCCGTAGAGCAGCCGTAGTGCAGCCGTAGAGCAGAAATACGGCATGTCCGTAGCCTTACCGTAACTGTAATTTGATTGGATCAGAAAGACAAAAGCAGTGGGAAGCCATTTCAACGTTATGCACGGCATGTCGTTCATGCATTATTCTATTCCAACCGGTCTCCTCTGCCCCATAAGGGCTGAGTAATGGGTATAATACAGTGGAACCTTGATTTAACGAAGTGCGAGGGGACTGGGGAAATTGGTTCGTTATATCGAGGGTTCGTTAAATAGAAAACCTCGTTATAACAAATTTCGGAAAAACAACCAAAATGTTCGTTATATCGAGGTATAGTTAATAATTGTTTTGTAACGAAGTTAATAGAACTAATAAGAGACAAAGCGGATCTGTGCTGAGATGTCTCGATAGTGCCAGTATATACACATCTATATATTATAATGAGCTGTTGACTGAGAGGTTGTTCTCTTGTTACAGGATTTCAGCACTGTTGGTCTGTTCCGCATTCATCTTTTGTCGCGTGTTGACATTTATTCGTTATATCGGGGTAGATTTTACGTTTGGGCTGCCGGATTGTGTTCGTTATAACGAGGATATCGTTATATCGAGGTTCGTTATATCGAGGTTCTGTTACATACATTTTACTTGTAATTTTACGGGCTGAAGAATATCGTTCGTTATACCGAGGACTTCGTTATATAGAGGTTCGTTAAATCGAGGTTCCACTGTAATAATAATTTACATAGCGACATCTCACCACAGTCTCGATCATGGCGATTTACATATTACTTACATATCCCGTCAGTGATTTTTTCGGACTGCTTTTACAGCGCTAATGGCTGCCACGCAGTTTACAATGTTGAGTGTATGGTTAGTGCAATGGCCAGGCTGCTGTACCGGGTGACAATCCCCTTCTCTTCTTCGAGTAGTACAACAGGTTCTTTCACGTCCCCTTCATATACTGATTAGAAGTAGGAGAAGACAAGGCCAACGGCTTATAAACGTCCCTGCCCAAGGACGCGGTCGGGTTTCGAACCCCCACCCTCCCGCACTCTTGACCGTGCTCTACCAACTGAGCTAACCAGTGAGGCGGTTAAGCTGGAGTGGCGTCACTTCCCAGGAGGATATGAAGATACCGGGTGGGAAAAGGATAGTGACGACACAATTAAGGGTGGAGCAGGGGCATACCAGTACAGACGAGGAGAAAGGACATATACAAGGTTACTGATATTTGTAGATACGAACTCTCTAAACGAATGGCATAGTGGCTGGGCTACTCAGCCCTTACATACAAACACTACTAACGCCCAAGACTTCAGAAAGTTTTAGGTAGTATAGTGCGGTCTGATCTTGTTATTTCGCCAGCCAACATGACTCATGACATCTGCCAGGCCGACTCCGGGGGACTCCCCATAAAAATAGACGGGGGTGCTCGACGTGAGAAATTAAATTCACTCCTAAAAGATAGCAATATGGGCGTGGCTCACAACAATATTTCCCCTAAAAGATAGCACTCCAAAAGACAAATTTGTGCAAACTAAAGGAAATAAGAGACAAAGCTCTGCCCCATAACCTCGTCTTTAATATTCGGATGGATCAAACTCTATATCGAAGCCGTAAATACCGATTCAACTTGTGGGGTCTCATGCTCGAGGATCCAGCGCTATTTTTTCTCGGCCACAAACATTTTCGGTCTCGGAGACCCCTAAAAGATAGCAGACCTTTGGAAGACCCCTAAGAGATAGCAGTGCTAACGATTTTAACCCCTAAAAGATAGGTCGAGCACCCCCGTCTATTTTTATGGGGAGTCCCCCCCCCCCAGGCTCCAGACATGGCTAGCGTAATGGCACAACCAGACCGGAAGCTGTGCACAGTTTCCCCTTCCTCCAGTTGTGCTTGGGTCAGATATGTCTTGAGTCTTGCTTCTGCGGCAGGGTGTGAGAAGTCTAACACATCCCCGTTGGAGTCAGTGGGGCGAAACAAGTAGCCGCGCGTCAGATCGATGCCCAACTCCGTGGACACAGCTACGTGGGTTTCTATAGCGGAGACCGGGCATACAACTGGATTGGGATGGCGCTTAATGGCAAACACATTGGAGGCCGATTAGGGAACACAAGGAGCCGAGACACTGATGACCTCATGCACCAGGCCGACTAGGGGACACGAACATCTGACAGACCGATTGTCTCCTGCACCAGCCACAAGTCGACTAGGAACACGAACATCTGACACCGATTGCCTCCTGCGCCAGCCATAGACCAACTTGGGGACACGAAAATCTGACACACCGATTGCATCCTGCACCGGTCCTGGACCGATTAGAGGACGCAAAGATCTAGTGAATAATAAATAAATAAATAAATAAATAAATGAATGAATACAAATAGAAAACCGCAAATGAAAATCAGAGATAACTGCAGGGAATAATGAGCACGAGGCAAAAACAAAACAATGTATATGGCCACTAGAAATATTCATTAGCACTACAGGTCCAACACTGAACGAAGCCAAGGGAAACAATAGAAATAAAGCGTGCAGTCGCCGAAGCGGCCCGTGAGATAAAGCAGCAAAAGCAGACCGATATGCAAATGTCCAAGGAAAAAATGCGACCAACAAAATACCGAAGGGAAAGAAATATGGACAAACTAAACTAAAACAATGACCTGGTAACAGAATTAGCGAGGGGCAACCAAACACGTAGAAAGTATGCGAGTTTACCATGTGAAGGTGCCGGTAGAAAATAGAACGAACACATCAAGGTAATCTAGCATGAGAGCGAAAGACAATAATAGCTACAAAAGGAATAAATGACAACCCTAAGCAACCAAATGGGCAGGCGATGGCAAGCTAAACAAGACTACAGTAACGGGGAGAAAGCGAAGAGCAAGGACTCTAGAGAGTACCCAATAGGGAGCTTCAACAGGTGCTGTAGCGGACACCAAGGAGTCGGACTTCAAGGTTTCTGCCAGTTTTGGTGACGGTTCGTCCCCAGCAGTTAGGCCTGGCAAAACGGTGGACCTAGCAACATCGAGACTGGACAACAGCGGCGTCTGGGTTGCAAGGACTTGCTTTTCAGTTTGGGGGGGGGGGGGGGGGCGTTTGGAAGCCATAGGTTTTAGGCACGGTTGCAAAGTACGGGCGGACTAGTAACCGTGCTGGAAGTCATTGACATAACTTGCCTACTCACATACCGCGCAATCCACTCTATTGCTGGGTTGCACGTGACGTCATCGCCGCCATCTTGGTGTGACGTCAACAAAAGATTCCTCGTTCGATCAACCATGAAACCAAAAACATTTCTTTGCTTGATTCAACCAACATGGCCGCCACGTCTTTGTTATTTGAATCTCTGGGGATTGATATAGGAAAATACAATAGGCTGCGGCCACGAGTATGTCGTCTCGCACGATGTTGCTTGAATGTGTCTTAAGTGCTGTCTGAGATGGCCTCAGTCAAAGTTACGAGCAGAACATAATGGAAATGGTGTGCTGTTGGTCATTTGTACTGTGAAAACTGAACACCATCCAGCCAATAGGGAAGGGGGAAGCTTAAGACAAACGATATTTGAATCACAACTGTGAGAACTTTCCTCACGGCTGATTTTCATTGAAATGAAACCATAGTTAGTTTGATCGAAACTAAATTACAACTTCCAAAGTTATCTAATGAAAGTGCATTACTTCGTGGTTTTCTATTGAATTTATGAGTATCAACCAATGAAATTACGAGTATCAACCAATGAAATTACGAGTATCAACCAATGAAATTACGAGCATCAACCAATGAAATTACGAGTATCAACCAATGAAATTACGAGCATCAACCAATGAAATTACGAGAAAGAAGAATAGAAAATTAACACCGCTTTACATTCCTTGCCGTTCAGTGCTGTCGTTCTTAGCCGGATGATTACTTAATAATACTCATGGTGTATTAATATTATTTATCCAAGTTATGAAACTTTCCAAGTAACATATTTAAATATATTCTATGTTACCCTCTTTCATTTTATAGCAATTGTATTGGAAAAAACTTTGGCTTAGCGGAGATGAAGACCACCCTGGCCATGGTATTACACAGGTAGACCACAACAAAATGTAATTGCAGGAGCCATAACCAGGAGCGTCCATCTCCCATACTAGGTCTGTGAGTCAGCGTATGACCGGATTGAGCTAAATTTAGAACAGATCTCATGGGAGTTCACGTGCCAACACTTTGGGAATCCAATCAAACCATAGTCAGGACAATACAGCGTTAGTAAAATCACATCAAAGAACAATAGATCATTCTTAATCTCGATAATCACGGCAAGCATATGCACAATCGCAGCAGAGTCAGAAGGCAGTTACCCGGGAAACATCTAAAAATAGCTCAAACCGGTCATACGCTGACTCACGGGTATAGTATGATGGACGCTCCTGGTAATGGGCTCCTGGTAATTGTTATAAACCACTTTCACAAATGCGTATTCACGTTTCCAGTGGCGTAGGGAGGGGGGATGGGGGACATGTTCTAGAAAAATGTCCCAGAATTCATCATTTTGCCTCCCCAAATTTTCAGGACTTCCCTCAGTACGCCCCTGCCCATTTCGATAGTTTATCCACACGTACAGAAAACATGATCATTGTCATGTGAAAGAGCATGTTGATATTAGTGATCTTGTGATATCAGCCTTTTGTTTTTGCAGCATTTGAAATTCCAATGACTCAACAGCAATTCTCCACATTGCTCTAAAACTGAATACAATGACTGATTCTAATGTGATATTTAATTCATTGGGAAGAATTAGGGTCCTTTACATATTAATCTTCCAAATTATGTCAATTAGGAGGCGGCCATTATGAAAGTGTCGTATGGTCGCGTCATGTGACAGCACCTGTCGCACCTAATTAAAACAGCCTAATTGGCCAATTTAGAAACGAGTAGGGGACTGGGACCGAGTGTAGAACATTATCTGACCCAACAGAAAGATGACATCAAAATTAGTAAGTATACCTGCCGAGTTTAAACAAGATTGGGTTGGTATTAAACCAAACACGTTGCATGGCACTACCCAACACACGCTATGACGTAGCTAGCGTCTAATACGCATGCTCACATCTTATTACCGGTAGAGTGGCAACCATGTACAGCTGTTTCGTCCTTGTTAGGACTCATCAGCATGGCATAGCCCCCAAGACCGTCAGCCTCACTTTAGATCATAGGCCTCAGAATCTGGTTACTCTAGCGGCGAGCTCGAAAGCTGCTTTAAACCCCAGCCACCACAAGATTTCACTTCACAAGATTTCAAAAATCGCTACAACAAGAGAGAATGTATGGTTCCAGGGGTCTTATTTTAGCGACTTATTTTAGCTTGCCATACACTTCATATTCGCCCAAACATCCTAATATTTGGTGAAGTTACTAATTTTGATGTGATATGCTTGTGATATAGGGTTATTTTTTAAATCATCTACTCGTTTCTAAACTGGCTAATTGATTCATACGTCACTCTTCTGCTGTACCTAATTCATCTCCCGCACCTAATACAAGCATCGCGAACCTAATTATTTCAGACGTCACTCTTCTGCTGTACTTAATTCATCTGATAGAGTTCGCCGGCACGTGAGCTGAGCGGCGTCGGATCCGTCCTTACTTGTCCTAGCATTCACCCTGCATCTGCCGTATATAGATTATTACTAATCGTAATTTTGAGTCCATAACCAGGAGCGTCCATATCTCCTATATAGTTGTCACGGTGTTTTCACAAGTTGGGCTATTTTTAGAATTTCCCCCGCCAATTGGTAGGTTGCACCAGTGGCGGAACAAAATATACCTCATTAGCTACTTTTGTTATACCAACCAACATGGCTGCTACGTTTTTGTGAGAATAACGGGAAACCGTTCTAAAAATAACCTAACTTGTGAAAACGCTTTGCCTCAGGCGTAGTATGCGGGATGGACGCTCCTAGTTATCAGGGCGTAGTATGCGGGATGGACGATACTGGTTATCAGGGCGTAGTATGCGGGATGGACGCTCCTAGTTATCAGGGCGTAGTATGCGGGATGGACGATACTGGTTATGGGCTCCTGTTTTTGTTGTTGTTAACTTGCTGCCGTCTTTCTCATTCAGATTCGACCTGTCTGTTGATCCTGAAAATCGAATCAAAGACGAAGATGATTTGTTCCCAGAGCTGGTGCTGAGAAGTAAGAATGGCTTGCGCATCAACGTGAAACCAAGGCTCAACAACGGCTAGCATGGTGGCAAAATATCACCATGACAACGCCTACTGAAAATCAGTGTCCCCTTTGCATCCTTCATATTTATTATATAATATTAGCAATTATTAATAATTAATAGTAGCAGGGACTAACGAAGTGCCACCGGAGCTTCAGAGAGGATAACATGTTTTTTTCTAAGTCCAACAAGTTGCTTGATCTCATATAGGCAATCTTTTATAGGCAATGCGAGCCTGAG
Organism: Actinernus sp. WN-2022; assembly: GCA_030867875.1. Taxonomy (NCBI): domain Eukaryota; kingdom Metazoa; phylum Cnidaria; class Anthozoa; order Actiniaria; family Actinernidae; genus Actinernus; species Actinernus sp. WN-2022. The sequence continues at coordinate 108,397,434 of JAOWCC010000019.1, read as the reverse complement.
AATCTAATGATCATAAAAATATAACTCCAGGCAGACAGATATACCGTCAAGAGTAGGTATAATATTGATCAGTATGAACTAGATTTGCTAATAGCAAGTGTCGTCAAGAGTAGGTATAATATTGATATAAATTATTTATCTCAGACTTCTCTTAAAAGCTCCGGAAAATATTCCCCAGTATCCAGAGTCGATCTGAAAAACGAAAACAATAATACGAATTAACTAATTATGATAGTGGTGTTTCTCTGATCGTAGCAAAGGATTAGTCTGGACTCTTTAACTGTAATGTAACTCGTTTTTAGCGTGTTGTCACTGTAACACCCGGGGGTAGGGGGAGGGGGACTCCATACATATGGCGGGGATGCTCGATTTTAAAAGGAACCCCTAAGAGGTACGAGAATCTCGTTGTATGGGCGTGGTTATGGGGTACCGATCTCAGAACACAAAATGAACTGCCATTTGATTCAAGTGCAATTGGCTGTGAAAATACCAAGAAGCGAAGCCAGGCCAAGAGATCATTAAACGATCATTTTATTTTTTGACAAGTAGTTCTTATCTTACTTTGAATATCCTAAAACGCACCACAATAACCACAACTGTAGTCGTTTCAAATTGTACCAAACTACGCATTTTAACCCCTAAAAGGTATACCACGAGTATCCCATCAGTACCATATATGGAGTCTCCCCCAAGGCTGTATCACTCAAATATTGATGACAGATAAAACGGATGTACTAAGGGGTCACGAACGGTTTTCCAAACGATAACCACCTGTGTCTCATATCAATTAGTAAATTCAGAGCGTCGAGTTGTCATTTTATCAGTTTCTTGTTTACTACTTTTGGAAATCCAGCATACAAGTTTCCATAGGTGCTTTTTTGCTATAGTTTTAATCCCGATCAGTCCGGTTATGGACGGGAATGAGCTCATTTAGACAAAGTAGATTATGATATTATTTCACCAATAATTCATTGGTATCGTAAATATTATTACTGTTATGCCAAATACATTGATAACGTAAATGAGACAAATGTATTACGCAGCAATGCAAGTTGCAATCCAAATATATATATTGTGATTGCAGTAGCAGATCTAATTCGTACAGAGAAGGCGGGAAAGGGGAGGGGATGGAGGGGGAGGGAGGAGAGGGAGGGAGAGGAGGGAGGGGAGGGAGGGGAGGGAGGGGAGGGAGGGGAGGGAGGGGAGGGAGGGGAGGGAGGGGAGGGAATTGAGAGAGCCGGCTGTCTGACTGTCATCGCCTTTCCTTAAACGCCATCGATCGAATTGATGTCGAAATATCCCGATTTCTTGTGGACGAGTTTAAATGACCACATATTTTAACAGTTTCATAAATTTGTCTTTAGTTTTATTTGCACTAAATTATAAAGAATACGGAACTGTCAAAAACCTTCGTGCGCACAGTTAACCTCTCCTCCCTCCTCCCCCCAGATCCGCCACTGCAGAGTTTATAGAGGATATATTCACTCATGCACTACTTGAGAATATCTTAAGAATACATTTTGCTTAATACATAAACCATAATTGTGCAATCCTAATCCAAAACTGGTAGAGAGGTATAACACAAGGAATGTATAATTAATAATTGGTGATCATAAAGTTTTAGTTTGGATTGGAAATTATGCATGTAGTATTATCATTACAGAGAACAAATGTGTTATGCATATCATATGCGTTTAACAGCAACTTTAAAGGCTTTATTATTGAAGCAACGTAGTAACTTAAGTTACATCTACTTTTTAATGTTCAAGATATGTTGATATCTCAAACAACCGATAACTTACATATCACTGTGCAACCACTATAACCACTTAGACAACGAGAACCAATCACATTGCAGAACGAAAATAAACCATTCTAACTTACGGTTACTTGAGCCAATCAGTGTCGAGTACAAGACAGTAGCATTTCAACTTGCTCGAGCTTCCATCCGGTAAAAGGCAAATTTGGTGGACTAGTTTTGAAGTCTTGAATGAAGAACATCGCGTGGATATTCTAGGATTTGTATTAATAATAATAATAATAATAATAATCTTCTTTAACCAGGGTAAACCTTCAGCCAATGTTGTTATCAGTGGGTGCCCTGGGAAATCAAAATAATTTAAATAACAAAGTATAAAAATATTAGAGAATAATACAGTAAAAGTATATGTACAAAGTTATCCTATTAAAAAAATTAAAAAAAATTCTCCTAATTTTATTTTAAAAACTAACAATGATGATGTTTCTTCAACTTCTGTTGGTAGATCATTAAAATCTTTTGCGTATCATTTGTACTGCTTTATTTTCGTTTTGCAATCTGTTTTATTCTCATTGTTTAAGTGATTACAGTAGTCACACTGTGAACTCGTACGTATAAAGAGAGAAATGTAAGCGCCAAATATGTTTTCTTAACGGAGGACTGTTAAATGCGAATAAACTACCGTGACGAAAGCGTTTAAAGTGCTATTTTATCTTCTGATAAATCATAAAGCCTGTTTTTCATATGATCGCTGCGATCGCTGATAAAAGTACTCAGCAATGGGTGCGATAGTAACGATTAAGACACTGCAGCGATATATAATATATAGATCATGCTCCATCGCAACGATCGCTCCGCTATGATCGCTGTAGAGTGGTTTTCATATGTTCTCTACGATTGTTCTACAGTCGTTTTTATATGATCTCTATATCATCGCTGTAGAGTGGTTTTCATATGATCTCTACGATTGCTGTAGAGTGGTTTTCATATGATCTCTACGATCGCTGTAGAGTGGTTTTCATATGATCTCTACGATTGCTGTAGAGTGGTTTTCATATGATCTCTACGATTGCTGTAGAGTGGTTTTCATATGATCTCTACGATTGCTGTAGAGTGGTTTTCATATGATCTCTACGATTGCTGTAGAGTGGTTTTCATATGATCGCTGTAGAGTGGTTTTCATATGATCTCTACGATTGCTGTAGAGTGGTTTTCATATGATCTCTACGATTGCTTTAGAGTGGTTTTCATATGATCTCTACGATTGCTGTAGAGTGGTTTTCATATGATCTCTATATAATAATATAATAATATAATAATATAATAATATAATAATATAATAATAATAATAATATAATAATATAATAATATAATAATATAATAATATAATAATATAATAATATAATAATATAATAATATAATAATATAATAATATAATAATATAATAATATAATAATATAATAATATAATAATATAATAATATAATAATATAATAATATAATAATATAATAATATAATAATATAATAATTATTATAATATAATAATTATTATATTATTACAGTCAATGCCAAAAAGGTTGTCCAGCAGAACATAATATAATACTATAATATCCATTGTTTTGGGCTATTGTCTAGACCAAGACAATAGGCCAAAACAATAGATATTAAAGTATTATATTATGTTCTGCTGGACAAACTTTTTGGCATTGACTGTATATTATTATATTATTATATTATTATATAATATTATAAAATAAAAATTTATTGTGCCTGTCATTTCCCCCCTGTACTTCAATGTCAACCAAATTAAGAAGACCTCCTGCATTTTTCCATTGGTAACATTTTGGTGAAAATCCCATGTCTCTACGACGTTGTTTTCTACGCGTAAAAATCCATCGCCCTTTTGGTTTTGGCCGCAAAGCATCCTGGGACAGTTTCATTTTCTATTTCCCCTGTCCAGACCTCGATTAAATAAAGTTGCAGCGTTAAAATTATAGTTTTGGTACTGAACACAACGAACACAATATGTTGTTTGCAAATTTGGGATAAGATCTGCGAACCTTGCAAAACTGATGGCGGAGGGGTGGAAAATCCTATGCCATTCCTGTTAATAATGAACCCTCCCCATTTAGAAGTGGGTTGAATGAAGTTGTAGCTTTAAAATCTTAGTTTCGGTACTAAAAACGACGAACACGTCATGTTGTTTGCAAATTTTGGGTAAAATCTGCGAACCTTGCAAAACTAAGGGGGGAGAGGTGAAAAAGCATATGCATTTCCTGTTGATAGTAGTACCCTCCCCCATTAGAAAGGGACTGAATAAAGTTGCAGCATCAAAATCATAGTCTTGGTACTAAACATGCTTCATGATACCACATATCGTTTGCCAATTTTGTGTAAGATCTGCAAAGTTTACAAAAATAAGGGGGGAGGGGTGGAAACCATTGTATGATTATCGTTAGCGGTATCCACTTGTAATAATAATAATAATTCCTAACGATAATCATAGAAATAATACAATCATTAAATAAATAATTAATTATTTAAATAATTCAAATTCATATATAGCAAATAGGTAAAGGAACCAAATCAAGCCTATCTGATGCAATTTCACCCAACTAGAAATAAAAATGGGTGTATTACTCGCGCAAATGAAGTTCAGGGGGGGTTAAGCCGTTTTCAAATTTTGTTTTGCCTGTCATTTCCCCCCTGAGACTTGATGTCATCCAAATTAAGAAGACCCCCTGCATTTTTCTATGGGTGACATTTTAGTGAAAACCCCATGTCTCTACGATGTTGCTTTCTACCCGTTTAAATCCATCGCCCTTTCCGTTTTGGCCGCAAAGCATGCTGGGAGAGTTTCATTTGCTATTTCCCCGTTCAGAACTGGATTAAATAAAGTTGCAGCGTTAAAAGCATAGTTTCGGTAGTAAACACGACCAACACAATATATTGGTTGCAAATTTGGGGTAAGAAATGCGAACCTTGCGAAACTGAGGGGGGAGGGGTGGAAAATCCTATGCCTTTCCTGTTAAATACATTTAGAAGTGGCTAGAATGAGGTTGCAGCTTAAAATCACAATGGATTAAGTCATGTGGCAGAGTTAAAACCATGGTTTCTGTACTCGACGTGACAACTGCCATGCGGCATGAACTGCGGAAAGTTGTCGGTTCGCGAGTTTGTGATGACATTCAATGCACTTGGATGGAAAATAACAATCATTTCAAGGAGAAACTTTTTTGACTGATGTTTAGGCCACTTATTTCCACGAGAAGTGCTCCAAAATTCCAGTTGAGCCTTTGTAGGTGGTAAATAACCCTGCAAGTTGCATGGCACTACCCAACACGTGCTATGACGTAGCTAACATCTAACGCGCATGTTGGATTATCGTTAGCGGTATCGACTTGTAATAGTACTACTACTACTAATAATAATAATAATATCTTCTTTAACCAGGGTAAACCCTTCAGCCAATGCTGTTTTCAGTGGGTGCCCTTGGAGATCAAAATAATGTAAATAACAAAGTATAAAAATATAAAAATATCAGACAATAATGCAGTAGAAGTATATGTACAAAGTTTCCTATAATTAAATTGAAAATAACTACATTTAAAAATTTAAAATCTAATAAAATCCAATTTTTTTTTTAGTTTTATTTAGTTATATTGCACCTGCCAATGGAAATCTGTGTGAGGACACAGGAGATAAAATCTTGTAATTCTGTGACGTCCGGCCTCGATGTGCAGTCGCTTTCTGTATCAGCTGCCGGCTCTTTTTGAACAGAGACGGAGGACACTATCTATTTTTAATTTCCTTTTCTGTCGCATTTGCTTCCAACTGTAAATAAAACAATTCATGCAGACCTTAGAAACTCTAAAGCCTTTTAGGACAAACAAACCAGAAACATTTCCAATCGGAAACAAGCAGTGAAACGCATGCATGATGAAACGAATGCCGACATTATGCAAAACAACGTCGCTAAAGCCTTTTAGGACAAATTAACACAAACAAAACAAACCAAAAACATTTCCAATCGGAAACAAGCAGTGAAACGCATGCATGATGAAACGAATGCCGACATTATGCAAAACGATGTCGTTATTATAATACATGCTTTTGATATGTGGATGGGTTAATATACTGTAAGTTAGATTTATACGTCAACTGAGTTAGCCAATACCGGGGTAGCTGCTACAGAGCCCCAGTTTATAATATGTACATAGGTTTGGACCTCGCCAATCGAAGCGCTCATGGCTTATGCTGCTTCAAACCAAAACACCGGGGTAGCTGCTACAGAGCGCCAGTTTATAATATGTACATAGGCTTGGACCTCGTGAATCGAAGCGCTCATGGCTTATGCTGCTTCAAAACAAAACACCGGGGTAGCTGCTACAGAGCGCCAGTTTATAATATGTACATAGGCTTGGACCTCGTGAAGCGAAGCGCTCATGGCTTATGCTGCTTCAAAATAAATTTAGGCTTGCCGAAAGAGATTGTGGCGTAAATGCCACCCTAGCATTGTATTATAACTCAATACTGAGCTACTTGTCATCGGGTCTCAACATCGTCCCAGGTTGCAGCTTCCTCCAATCGATGTTGGTAGTGACCAGATCAGGGCTTCAGACTCAGCTAGGAATATTGGCGTAATTTTCGACAACTGTATGAACTTTGAATCTCAAGTAACTGCTATATGCAAGTCTTCTTTTTTCCATGTTCGTAATATATCTCGCATTCGTAAATACCTATCTGTTGACAGTACTATGACTTTAGTTCATGCTTTTATTACTTGTAAACTTGATAATTGTAACTCATTACTATATGGTCTTCCTCAATGCCTTACTCATAGACTTCAACTTATACAGAACTGTGCTGCCCGACTTATATTTTGCAAAAGGAAATATGACCATGTAACTCCGTTACTAATAGAACTTCACTGGCTACCTGTTACTCAACGTATTGTCTTTAAGATTTTGTTACTGTCGTTTAAAGCACTCAATGGGCTAGCGCCTAAGTATATTACTGACTTACTCGTGAGATATGTTCCTGCACGATCATTAAGATCGTCCTCTCATTGCTTTCTGAGAGTTCCCTGGTCGAGTTCCAAAACTTATGGCGACAGAGCTTTCTCTGTTTGCGCTCCAAAACTATGGAACGGATTACGTACCTGGACACTTGAGACTTGAGACCGATCTAATGTCATTTAAAAGTAATCTTAAGACCTATCTATTCCGTCAGACCTATCCCATTTAGTCCAGCTATAGTTATTTTTAAGATATATTCCTAATGTATATTTTTAATATATATTTTTAATGTATTTTTAATGTATATCTTAATGTCTTAATTATAATTATTATTTATTATTGTTATATTCCTGTAAAGCGCCTTAGAACTTTCGGATCATGTGCGCTATATAAATTTTACTATTATTATTATTATTATTTCTTTTTCATGTTTGGTAACGAAAGCCTGGAGAAAGTGAGTTTCCAATATTTTAGTTTGCGAGCGCTGGTGATGTCACACTGATAAATGTATCACGCGCGACTGACTATGTCTTATGCATGATGTCATGCTTTTGTGATCACCTGGTGGAAGATTAATATTAGTAATATTAGCCTCACTTTTGAACAACATTCCTTCCAACACAAAGTGCGACTTGGTGGTCATCACAAAAGTACGACATCATCACGCATAAGACCAAAAGATGAATTTAAAAATAATAATTAACGAAGAAAAAATAAAACGTTGTTTACGGGTCTCGGTCTGCCGTTAAACGGTTTTTCTCTTTGAAAGGAAAGCGTGCGGGGTCGCGCAATAAATTTAATAAAGTTTTATGATAATTATAACATAATGTAATAATAATAATTATCATATGACCCGTACGGCCACGCGGGCGCTTTCCTTTGAAAACCATTTACAAAAGTCACGTGATGAGGACCGGACGTGTATGACGTGAGCAGGTCGGAAAAAGCCGTCCGACCCTGGACAATTTTTTCTTGCAGTTTTGCGGTTTGTTCTACAAAAAGTATGGTCATATGATAAAAAAACCTATTTATTTATTACTTGTAGCCTGTCCCTTTTATACTTTCCGTACAATTACAGGGATGTGAAATTCCATTGTGGGCGTGATTCCCAGTTCTAAATCTGCTCCCGTGGGGTTTCAGGCCAGTTAGAAAAGTGGTGAGAGGCGAGCTGTTTTATGTATGTATTAGATAAAGAGCGCGACCGACAGTATTATTAACAATTCCTATCATGCTGTTGGCTTAAGTAATCATCAGATGTCACTGATTTATTTGCATCAGATCAATATCCCATTGCTGTCATTTTAAATCAGCGATTTCAGCCGGCCGCCTGTGGACGTGCGCATTCTATTGTTTGATTCAATTCACGAGAGGCTTGCAATGAAATCTCTTTCAAATCGTCATCAAGATCAAAGACATACAAACTAATGCCACGCAGCGTCGTGTTTTGTTAGAGAGATAACTAGTGGATTGCAATTATCTTGCCCTCACTTCTTTCTTCTACTTTATTCTTAGTATGCCATGCACATTAAGGACAGCGACTCAAACCAGCGCTTGTATCGTTCATGACAAGCCAATTTGTCTCTTATGCGTTCATTCTTAATTTGAAAAAAATAATATTCTAACGACACCTGAAGCAACCATGGGGCTGATCGAAGTCAGCTAGGACGAACCACAGATCGAATTGGAATTTAACGTGTTGGTTTTTACGGAGTAAGGGAAACCGGAGAGCCTGGAGCAAAACCCTCGGAGCAAGGGCCTAGGGCTAGATACCAACAAACTCAAATCACATACGGCGCCGCGTCCGGGAATCGAACCTGGGTTACAGAGGTGAGAGGCGAAGCGCTTAACCACTGCGCCAACCCGGCTCTCCGTTTCTTAGGAATTGTCTAATGAATGAAATCATGTGCTACTAATATTACTCTTCCACTTTTCTTTCATTTTTACCCGATTCAAAAAGATGTGTGGAAGTAATTTTGGTTCTATATATTCTTTGGTAGCCTGTGAACCGCTGCTAGTGATTTGTTTTTCTCGAATTGAACTGATGTGATTGTCATAAGGTCCCTTTCCGCTCGGCGCGGCCCATATACTCGGTACTGTGTAGATCTAAAACAATATTAATCGAGACGTAGTCGACGTTTTTTGCGGTGTATTCAACTATGATGTTGGAAAAGGCTTAGATGTGCCGGGCTTAGCAAGCAAGAGGAAAAATATGAGAAGTACAGAAAAGAAAAATAATAGAAAAATATGAAAGAGGAAACAACAAAAGCAGGACTGACAAACTTCCGACGTGACCAACCAAAACTGACATTTGCACAGGGAGGGGAAGTGGCTATCGATAAAATTGGATTTTTAAATTAAAATGCTTATTCGTAATTATTCATTTGATTAATAGTGTTGGCTCGTAGCCAGTTTAATATGAGAATCTAATCTATATTGGCAAACAAAAAAACAGGTGGATACGTATATGTATAACCTTCATAGAAACAACTTCTAACGATGTGTTAAAGCGAACACTAAGGTTAAGCGAGAAAGAACAGAAAAAGTACATAAGGCAAAATTCTGGTTAAAATACTGATCTAGCATTCACTGTACATAGCGCTAACCCATTTCACACACAAGTAAAACATACTGACAGCTGTCGTGAAGATAAGGGCGGAAAAACAAATTTACGATACCTACTGCACATTTTAATTTTCTGAAGAAAGTTCTGGCTACATAATTACAAAACGACTTATTTAAATATGAGGCAAATAGGCAGTGAGCATTAGGGATATATCAAAAAGCAATAAGCTAGCATGTAGCTTGAGTAAATGGGTTTTAAAGCTTTGAAAAAATGCTTCATTTCATGTCATTTTGTGCAAACGTTTGGAATAAGAAAGTTGCGCGAGTTTAAACGTTTTTTTTTTACGGTTCAATCCTTTGACGTAGAATACATTGTAGGTTCGATAATGCTTGATTGACAGTCGAACTTTGCCTGTAAATAAAAAGGGAGCAAAATGTGGGATTATTTCAATCACTTTGGTTGGCAAGAGAAATGTTTACATAAGGATGGGATATGCATTAAAAATGTTACTATATTGCTATCCCGTCAGATCGAGGTTATCTTCACTGCCAAGCTGCATCCTCTGGCCGGGGAAGGTCTTTCAACGTTTCTCCTTAAGCTTTCGTAATGAGGAGTCGTCTTCGAAACCATCTCCCAGTAATTGTCTGTTTAATTTTTCTGGGCAGAATTGTGAAATGCTCAGGTAAGTTATGAGTTCATTCGAATAAGCGTGATCGGACTACTTCAGTAACTCCAGTGATCTATAGCACTTGAATTTAACTGATTTCAACATAAAAACGACAATCGATTCTATTATAATAATATCTATATTGACAAAGAAAAAACGACTTTTAGTTCTTCTCTTTTCTATAAAGGAACAACGCATATTGAGTTGCTGTTCAGGTCTAATGTGTGTGAAGACTGATCGCACGGCTGATCGATGTTATTTATTGTAACCTATATTTCGGTTCGGCAGAACGAACCTTCTTCAGGGGTTATATGAGCTAAGTCTAATGTGGTCCGACTGAAAATTGAGAAATGCTTTCGTTCAGAACTGCAATTTGAGTTATCGCCAAAAACAATACAACTTTTTTTATGTGTTCCAGCATTTGACTTTAGACTTTAAAGATACATTAAAAACCTAATTGTTACTGAAATGATTTTGAGTTCAAAACTACAAATATAAATGACTAGCTAGCTACTACTCTATTCTAAGATCAATATATATTTTTTTAGCTCATTATCGACAAATTTATCTTCAATGATAAATCCGATTAATTCCTCTTACTTTTCCCAAAAAAATCAGTCCAACCAAAAACATTTTTTGGTCAAATATTGTGATTCCTATGGCTACAATAATAAATATTCATTCTCACTATTATAACATCGCCAAGCAGACTGCAAAATGTGCCTTAAAATTAAAGAAAGAAATAGCACAGTTGAATATCAGACCTGGCTCCACGCCACGTGCACGTGACCGGTAGAACAATTTTAAAGCCAGTGACTTTAAACAATCGAAAAATTGAATTCGGTGTACATTCAATATGAAATCACCTGCCCGGTGACTTACTTAGCACTGTTTTCACAACACAAAATCACTTGATTAAAGCGCGCCGGTCTTTTGAAAAATATATAAGGCATTTAAAAGAGAATGTTTCTGTCGTTTCTCCGCTCACTACAAGAAAATACAGCCCGGCTCTGTTTGTAAATGAAAGACTCCTCGTAAACTAAACAAACGTCAAGTGTCAAAGTTTGAAGGAAGAAACCTCTTCCAAACTATTTCCCTTTTTATCCAAAATAACAAGTATTAAAAGGGATAACAACAACAAAACGCTCTTTCGTTGTCTCATCGCAAAATTGACAATTTGAGCAGAATTATCGCTTTATGTACTTTGGTGCAGTTTTTCCAAAACGACATTTTCTTGAATCATTGTGAAATTTTACCTTTTATCTGTTATCCAAATCTAATCTGACATTTACTCAAAAAAGCTCAGTTTCGCCACAAAAATACCATTTAGAGGTGTTATGCCAAGATGGTGGATACAGAAAGTTTGGAAGCCTTATCGCTAACAACATCAACGAAAGCTGTATATTTGATAAAGGTATGAAAAAGGCGTTAGCGAAACCAGCTAGGAAAAGAAAACGGGACTCGGATTGTTCATGACTTTAGTGGCTACGCTGATCTCTCCTCTTTCGGTGTTTTCGCGTTTTCAAGGCTTCATGTCATGGTTTCTTATTGTGAATTAATAGATAGGTAGGCAAGTTAACATATATATGTATAATGTACATCTGTAAAACTGTTGAGGTGATACTACTACACCTAATATATACTACTAATACTATTTCAATTACTATATAGTTCAGTTAGAATTATAATTATTTATTTTAATTATTGCTGTGATAATAAATATTAGTTATTTTATTCAACTGACCAGCGCTCCGCTTGCGCCGGTTGAGCTGACTGGCTCTCCAGTAGAAATAAAGCTTTGTTATTATTGTTATTATTATTATACCTCGCTATAATCGATTATATATATGATGTGGTATTAATAATTAAGCTAAATATTGGATTAACATAGTTAAACCCAGGTGCAAGGTTCATGTTATAAATTAGAAGTAGAGCGGAGAAGAAATCGAAGCTGCGAACTTAATTAATACCAGGAGCCCATTATTAATGGACTCCTGTTAATACTGATAAATCATAGTGACTAAATCGGCACAATGAAATGTATAAAAGACCATACTATAGGAAAATTACATGCCCGACAAGGTACTGATTCCACGGAAAATTGCACAAGAAAACCGATATCGCCAGAGTGGGCGGGATATCTGTTTTTCGAGTGCAATTTTCCGTGGAATTATCGCGAGTCAGGCATGTGATTTCCCTTGAATCGCATACCGTCCGATGAATTACGTACTTGATGCATGATTTACTACTTTTATTGTTAAAAAATAGCTCGCGCAGCCTACAGTGGTGATTCACTTTTATCATATAAATATTCAATTGTGATTGGCTGAGCATCGATATTCGTACAGCTCATCATATGGATGCCACAATATTCAATTGTGATTGGCTGAGCATCGATATTCGTACAGCTCATCATATGGATGCCACAATATTCAATTGTGATTGGCTGAGCATCGATATTCGTACAGCTCATAATATGGATGCCACAATATTCAATTGTGATTGGCTGAGCATCGATATTCGTACAGCTCATCATATGGATGCCACAATATTCAATTGTGATTGGCTGAGCATCGATATTCGTACAGCTCATAATATGGATGCCACAATATTCAATTGTGATTGGCTGAGCATCGATATTCGTACAGCTCATAATATGGATGCCACAATATTCAATTGTGATTGGCTGAGCATCGATATTCGTACAGCTCATCATATGGATGCCACAATATTCAATTGTGATTGGCTGAGCATCGATATTCGTACAGCTCATAATATGGATGCCACAATATTCAATTGTGATTGGCTGAGCATCGATATTCGTACAGCTCATCATATGGATGCCACAATATTCAATTGTGATTGGCTGAGCATCGATATTCGTACAGCTCATAATATGGATGCCACAATATTCAATTGTGATTGGCTGAGCATCGATATTCGTACAGCTCATCATATGGATGCCACAATATTCAATTGTGATTGGCTGAGCATCGATATTCGTACAGCTCATCATATGGATGCCACAATATTCAATTGTGATTGGCTGAGCATCGATATTCGTACAGCTCATCATATGGATGCCACAATATTCAATTGTGATTGGCTGAGCATCGATATTCGTACAGCTCATCATATGGATGCCACAATATTCAATTGTGATTGGCTGAGCATCGATATTCGTACAGCTCATCATATGGATGCCACAATATTCAATTGTGATTGGCTGAGCATCGATATTCGTACAGCTCATCATATGGATGCCACAATATTCAATTGTGATTGGCTGAGCATCGATATTCGTACAGCTCATCATATGGATGCCACAATATTCAATTGTGATTGGCTGAGCATCGATATTCGTACAGCTCATCATATGGATGCCACAATATTCAATTGTGATTGGCTGAGCATCGATATTCGTACAGCTCATCATATGGATGCCACAATATTCAATTGTGATTGGCTGAGCATCGATATTCGTACAGCTCATCATATGGATGCCACAATATTCAATTGTGATTGGCTGAGCATCGATATTCGTACAGCTCATCATATGGATGCCACAATATTCAATTGTGATTGGCTGAGCATCGATATTCGTACAGCTCATCATATGGATGCCACAATATTCAATTGTGATTGGCTGAGCATCGATATTCGTACAGCTCATCATATGGATGCCACAATATTCAATTGTGATTGGCTGAGCATCGATATTCGTACAGCTCATCATATGGATGCCACAATATTCAATTGTGATTGGCTGAGCATCGATATTCGTACAGCTCATCATATGGTTTCGAGCCGCAGGGCGAGTGCAATTTGAGCTCTTTGAAAAACACACGAGTGAAAATTAATCCCAAATTGCACGAGAAAACCGTATGATTACTTATTAATAATATACATGAAAAATATTGTCAGGAAGTGACGTTGGCGAGTCATGTGACAAAGTAATTTATTCAGTCAACAAACCATAATAGTTCACAGTCACTTTCAAATTCATTCAAATTGTTTTCAGAAGTCGAAAGGAAATGTTTCATTGCTTTCCAAAGAAATTTGCATCGTATTTCCTTTTTTCGGCACTATGTTTCCTTTTTTCTGCACTGTTTCCTTGAAATTGCATTGCCCTCAACCAATCAGAATTGAGCATTTTTGTCATGTATGTTATTAAATCACAAAACACAGTTATTCGATGCAAAAACTATACTTAATGCAGTACCAGCAGTACCAACACAATTGACCTATATCATTATGACGTCACGGCTTGTTTATGAGGGGGACAGAATCGACATGAACAATAGAATTTTGAACTAAATCTGTTCTGCTGAGGAAAATTTAACTTCGAATTGTATGGTTTCCAGATATCAGCTGTATCAATGTTTATTCCACAATATTTACCGTATTTGGTGGCTGTTACCGCTATATTCTACGTTCTACAAAATGCATTTGATAACGATTTCCTTTGTGTTGTTGCTGTTTTGGCCCTCTCCCACGACCGTGATTCTTAGCGTTTAAACAATATATTGTTTTGATTTGACGTCATAATGATATAGGGCAATTAATTGGATGCAAAAACTAATTAATTGGATGCAAAAACTAGTTAATTCAGTCCTCCTTTTCATTTCTGTATAGCGGTTTATGTATAGCGGTAATAATTAGCGTGTAACGTTCAATTAACGATTACTAGTGTGGACTTGTGTTATAATTTTTAAACACACACACTATTAATCGTTAATTGAGCTTGCGCACTAATGATTACTAATACGAATCACCACTCCTCTCAGCTGAATAAGCGTCTGATTTAACAACGCAATTGTGCGATTCAGTTGTCCAACAATGCGACTTTAGTGGCTACAAATGAATATTCTTCATCCAGGAGTGTTTCAAGCATTAGGAACATATGAAGAAAAGGTTGATATGTGGGCTTTATCCCAACACAGTTGTAATATTGTTCGGTTAAGAAAGAAAGAGCCAGTTGACACTTAAAAACGCTAAGAATGAAATAACCAAAAACATAGGAGGCCGAAAACAAAGCACTGAAACAACAGACGATTTCTTATTGGGCGAGCCTGAGTCAATTAAAATGTGGATTTTGACATTCAATTTGTATAATATCATTTAGTATAAACCAACTAGTGGACTATTACAAATCCTGCATTCTGATTGGCTACGCTACTATAGGTCTATTTGTGATAGCCCATGGTAGGGAAAAACCGCACGCATTTTCACGAAATAACAACACTTTTTCAACTTCAATTTGTTTCTTTCTATTATTTCTACTGTCCGACTAGTTAGTTTATACTAAAACAATTAGACCTCTCGCCCTCATGGGCTACGAGTTAAATAGCCCATTCGGCTGCGCCTCATGGGCTATTCAGTGACTCGTAGCCCATTCGGGCTGTGGGTCTAATTGTTAAATATTCTAAGAGAGCGAGCTACAAAAACTGAGACATATTTGACAGGCCTTTTTACTAGTAAATGTTCGCGAGTTCAGCAAATATATAACGAAACAGGAAACCTTTATTGTTTTTTTAGTGTATAGCCATCATGTATAAAGTGTAATGTGTTCTGTTGCGAGGTAACGGATCGATATATATTTTGTATTAAAGGTGATATATTTAATTTGATTGCATGCAGCACTATGTACGTTTTTCTGTAATCCCATTATACTTCAAACTCCGACCAGGTATTAAAATGGTATTAAAACAGATCATATAAATTTGTTTTCAGGACAAAACGCAACTAAAACTTCAGTCACTCCAACTTTAACAAATGCACCAAACTCAACCAGTTCCACGATATCATCATCAAGAATCATCCCTTCATCGACAACACCGACATCAACCGCAACTGCTAGTATCAACAGTACGGTGCAGCCGACATCGAGAGGAAAGAAGAATATTTCCACAACTGTAGCTTCTACGTTGATGCCAACCACTGTGGTACCTATTGGTAGGTTATCGCTGAGCTCCCATGCGCGCCTATGGAGTACCACAGATCTCATTTTAGAGCCAACATTCGCTAACCTAACCTTATGGAGTATATATACCACAGATCTAGAGGAAACATTCGCTAACCTAACCCTATGGAGTACCATGCACAGATCTAGAGCAAACATTCGCTAACCTAACCCTATGGAGTACCACAGATCTAGAGGAAACATTCGCTAACCTAACCCTATGGAGTACCACAGATCTAGAGCAAACATTCGCTAACCTAACGCTATGGAGTATACCACAGATCTAGAGCAAACATTCGCTAACCTCACCTATGGAGTACCACAGATCTAGAGCAAACATTCGCTAACCTAACGCTACACATGCGTGGTCACAGATCTAGAGCAAAAATTCGCTAACCTAACGCTATGGAGTACCACAGATCTAGAGCAAACATTCGCTAACCTAACCCTATGGAGTACCACATATCTAGAGGAAACATTCGCTAACCTAACGCTATGGATCGGAGTACCACAGATCTAGATCAAACATTCGCTAACCTAACCCTATGGAGTACCACAGATCTAGAGTAAACATTCGCTAACCTAACCCTATGGAGTACCACAGATATAGAGTAAACATTCGCTAACCTAACCCTAAATGGAGTACCACAGATCTAGAGCAAACATTCGCTAACCTAACCCTATGGAGTACCACAGATCTAGAGTAAACATTCGCTAACCTAACGCTATGGAATACCACAGATCTAGAGGAAACATTCGCTAACCTAACCCTATGGAGTACTACCACAATAAGAGAGCAAACATTCGCTATGCTCGGCGCACGGCGTGACTTACGTTAATTTATTTTCGAAACACGTGACTAATGGGCCGAGCGGCAAAAGCGTACGTCTATTCTACAAAATATCTGTTCTTCTGGGCCAATCGTCTGGCACATTCTTCAGTCTGATATTTCTTAGCCTGTTCTTCTGGGCCAATCGGCTGGCCGTGACATTCTGCAGTCTGATATTTCTTAGCCTGTTCCAGACTTTCAGATAGACCTTCAGTTCCAATATGCATGGCTGCTCTTATTTGTATAATGCCAAACAACTTAGGATATTAGGCGAAGTGAATGTCGTATTTATTAAGACATGCAAAAGTAACTAAAGTAATACTAAGCAGTTTGAGAGTTTGCTCTTTCATTGTTGCAAAGTTATTGACCAGTTTAAATACAGTGTAAATCACCAAAACGAGGCTAGTAGGTATAACTGTTTCAAACCCATATAAAACTCTATATATTGAAATCTCGATAACTTAGTACCATTTTATGCTATCACCCCTAACATTCAGAGTATTGCTAATCTTGGCATACTCTTTAACGTGGTAACATTCAACTGTATTTTACTGCTCTCTATGACTACTCAAACAAGATTTGCCATTTTTGAATAGTGTTTATAGGCTAGATATGATATTTCTCAGATGGCAAATTCTGCACTTTTTGTTTTCAATTTTGAAAATTCTACAGGGTATTGAAATTTGTATGACACGCCTATAATGGCATTAAAATTTGAAATATATTTCAAGGTTTTCTATTTTGCAGTTTTCAATTTCTTAATGATCTTGACTAATTTTCTACCACTGCATACATGTATATACAGTTCTTCGCGAGCTTTTAGCTGGCTGGCACTGCAGAATAGCTGTTTGTCTGCCAGCTGAAAACATAAAAAAATTGTGTAAATAGGAGCCCATTACCACCATGGGCTATTTTTTCCCCACGAATAAATGTGTTTCCTAAATGTTTTTTCCACGAATACATATAGCCTGTATCAGGAGCCATTACCAGGAGCGTGCATCTCCATATTAGGTCATTACCAGGAGCGTGCATCTCCATATTAGGTCATTACCAGGAGCGTGCATCTCCCAGATTAGCGGTCTATCCAACAGCAGAACAGATGATGTAGCTATTTTTAGCTTTGTGTTTCCCGCGAGAAGAAACAAAGGCCGTCACTTTTAACCAATCAGGGTGCACTGAAAATTGCAATTAAGTAATGGTCCAGATAAGAACTGTAGGCTCTACGGCAAGGAATGTTAAAAGGTGTTAATTTTCTATTATTCTTTCTCGTAATTTCATTGGTTGATACTTATAAATTCAATAGGAAACCCATCGAAATAATGCATTTAATTCGAAATCGTTGTGTGGTTTGAATGTATTTTTGATCAAACTAACTATGGTTTAATTTCGAAGAATATCGTGTGTGGAGAAAGTTATCAAATTTGCGATTGAAAAATCCTTTGTTTTCTCTATATCCGATTGGCTGGATGGTGGTTTTTCTGCGTTTTCACAGAAAAAACAGCCAATAGCATAAAAAAATGCTTTATTTTTGAGATGTAGTTTGGACTGTAGATACCTCCTAAAGCACTTAAGGCATATTCAAGCAAAATCGTATGTGGGGGAGGCTCATTGCCGCAGAACAATGGATTCTACTACAGTTCTTATGTTAAAACATGGTTCAAACTGCTAAAAATACTAAAGCGCAAGAGAACAAAAGACAACGAAATCGCATACCAGAACCTCGCGACTATAAATAGTTCAAGGTGTGAATACGCTGAGTTATAGACTTCACTGCACGTCATTCATTGTGCTTTAATGTGCCAACCAGAGATCCATTGGCCTTTTGAAGTCATGGTTATACATTAGCATAACAATTGTAATGTTTATCAACACGAAACTTCGCTCCTGGTTTAAATACATATAACTAGTCTGTTATGGAAACGTCAGAATATTCGTTTTTATGAGGTTTAAATTTTACCGCTATGATATGTCAACAAATATCTAAATGTGTTTATTGTTTTCCAATTCTAGAACGGACTTACATTTTCAGCTTTACAGTTGGAGAGCCGTGGAAAGAAACCTACACAGACACTACAGAAGTTCGCAGTCTGTTACGTCGATTCGGTCCTTCGCTGTTGGCTCAAGTAATTAAAAACATGTGTTACACAGTCAATTAGAGCAGATTTCAATTGATTGTCGGAAGTGTTTTGGTTTTGCGTTTACTAAGCTCTCCTATTGGCTGAGAAAATAAACCAACCAATCAGATTCCAAAGTAAAACCAAACCCAAATTCGTTTTGGTTTTCCTTTGGTTTTCCTTTGGTTTGTCACTGATTGGCTCACAGGGAAGCTATTTATGAGTTACGGTTTACTATGATTGGCTTGCTGTGGATAATTTGCGTTTGGTTTTTCGACACTCATGTGAAATTCGCTCTATACGTCACGTGATCGCAAGTTATGTGATGTATGTCACGCGATGGGATGTCGCGACGTGATAACATCTGAATTGTGACGTGCGTGACGTGAAAGTTAGAATTGTTCTAATTCCCAAGCAAAATCTAAGCTTTAATTACAATGCCATGCAGTTACATCTTTCTTTTCTTTTCTTTTTATAAACTTCTTGCAGTTTGAAAGAATCTTCCGATCCGCACAACTAAGTGAATTCAAATCAGTGGAGTTACATGAACCCAACGTGATTGTGAATGACAATGGTAAACTGAGACTCGCAGTGAAAGCAACATTTGGTCCGACAGTATCAATGAACCGTAACGATCCAGAGAGTTCCTTTAGGAATGCGACGAGAAATGGAGTCCTAAGTCTAAATGTTACTCTTGTGCCACGGACTGTCCATGTGACTGAACACGTACCAGGTAACGCCTCCTAATTTGCATAAATTAAAAAATTGTAAACCAATAATACCACATGAAAGATCGCCTTAAAGGAACTGTGTCACGTTGAGCGACACGCCTTTATGTTCGGCCGGAACAAAATAATTTTCAGCAGTTTTCATATCAACAGCCGACCCTAGCACACGTGTGGATTGGATGACATCAAAATAAATATGCACAAATGATTAACAAACTGTGCGTAGATCTAGTCTTGAAGGAAAATATTAGATTTCCTTTCAATTAAAGGGACTGTGTTACGGTAAGACTATTTCAACCGATTTTGATATGAACTAACGAACCTCTCGGCCTTGTGGGATGCTTAAAATGAAAGCAAATATGCAAAAATGACTAACAAACAGTGTATATAAACAGTCTTCAGGGAAAATCCTTTTAATCAAGCATTGAGTTTAACTGTTTGTATCCAGTTAACAGCCACCAACCGAGCGATTACTTGATACATGCGCAGTACCATGACATAGCCCCTTTAAAGGGGAACTGAACCCTGAACTGAACCCAACGTCTATACAAAGAGCCCATAATCAGGAGCGTCCATCCCGCATACTAGGCTTATGTCACAGCGTCCATCCCGCATACTAGGATTATGTCACAGCGTCCATCCCGCATACTAGGCTTATGTCACAGCGTCCATCCCGCATACTAGGCTTATGTCACAGCGTCCATCCCGCATACTAGGCTTATGTCACAGCGTCCATCCCGCATACTAGGCTTATGTCACAGCGTCCATCCCGCATACTAGGCTTATGTCACAGCGTCCATCCCGCATACTAGGCTTATGTCACAGCGTCCATCCCGCATACTAGGCTTATGTCACAGCGTCCATCCCGCATACTAGGCTTATGTCACAGCGTCCATCCCGCATACTAGGCTTATGTCACAGCGTCCATCCCGCATACTAGGCTTATGTCACAGCGTCCATCCCGCATACTAGGCTTATGTCACAGCGTCCATCCCGCATACTAGGCTTATGTCACAGCGTCCATCCCGCATACTAGGCTTATGTCACAGCGTCCATCCCGCATACTAGGCTTATGTCACAGCGTCCATCCCGCATACTAGGCCTATGTCACAGCGTCCATCCCGCATACTAGGCTTATGTCACAGCGTCCATCCCGCATACTAGGCTTATGTCACAGCGTCCATCCCGCATACTAGGCTTATGTCACAGCGTCCATCCCGCATACTAGGCTTATGTTACAGCGTCCATCCCGCATACTAGGCTTATGTCACAGCGTGCATCCCGCATACTAGGCTTATGTCACAGCGTCCATCCCGCATACTAGGCTTATGTTACAGCGTCCATCCCGCATACTAGGCTTATGTCACAGCGTCCATCCCGCATACTAGGCTTATGTCACAGCGTCCATCCCGCATACTAGGCTTATATGTCACAGCGTCCATCCCGCATACTAGGCTTATATGTCACAGCGTGCATCCCGCATACTAGGCTTATATGTCACAGCGTTTTCACAAGTTGGGTTATTTTTAGAACGGTTTCCCGCTATTCTTGAGTTGCAATCATACGTACGAAAATGTTACTCGCTCGACTCGCGAAATACACCACAATTTTTATAATCTATCAAATATTTTCTCTCGCGCGCGATTGGTGGAATACGTGTTTGCTCTCTTCCAGATGACAAATATCAGCGAATAAATCCCACGTGAACGTAGCGCACTAGGGCTCCCGTAAAACAACAACAACAACAACAACTTTTTTTCAAGTATACTAGATGGAAAACATTTAAAGAGAAAAATAAATTGTAAAGTGTGCAAAAGGAGGTACTTATGTCATCTGTAATAACCACTAGGCTAATCAAGACAGAAAATATTTGAAGCCGATTAATAAGACAATAAACGAAATATGCAACGATATCTGATCCTAGAAACTCACGGGTTTCCTCGAGCTTGAGAAACTATTCGCTTCTCGTTCCTCTGTGCAGACAAACCTCAGTGTATATTTGAACGCCACAAGTACGTCCTCCATGTGAGTGTCATGCGTGCAGGGGTTCCGGTAATATAAAACATTTATCTGAGAATTATGAACAAAATACAAAATAACCTAGTACTTTCTGGTTTTGAAATATGCACTTATACGGTATTTGTCCCCGGACATTATCTATATCTCGAAACTCACAGTTTCTCTCGAGCTTCACTCGGAACAGATAATACCGCGGACAATATTAAGCAATTATTGGACGAGGCTGAGCAAAATATGATGAATTGTCTGTGGCGAGCTACCAGTTATTTGCCGATGCCGAAGGCAGAAGCAAACAATTGGTAGCGAGACACAGATAATCATATTTTGCGATAGTCGGAGTTCCAATAATTGTTATATTATTCAGTGTTTTTGCTACCTTTGCCATCCAAAATGCTCGCAATATTTTCCTCTGTACAATTTGGAAACCGAGCGGCCATGTTGTATTTGTTGTTGAACAGCACTGCCCATGCTCACAACAATAACTGCAGGCAAACGCTTATTTGCGCGCAGTTATTTGGGTATGGACGAAGAGTTTTACAAGTCATGCAGTATTTTGACGAGTAAAAATATCCGCCATACAACACACTAAACTGTCTAATAAGATATTTATTATCCAACCTTTTCTCTCCGACTAAATAAAAAAAGCTGAGTTTTCTAGAGTACAAAGCTGTACAATATGTAGAAGAAATTCCATGAACGCGAGTGCTATACTTGATTTATGGACACTATAAGTGATATTTTGAAAGTTCAGATAATTTCATGAGCCTTTCAATTTGAGAAATTTCAAATTCACTCATTGCCTATAAATCGCATATAGCATGAGCAGTTCATGCGATTTTTTCACGTTTATAATAAACTGAGCAAACATTTGCTGAGAGTATACCATTGTGCAGTCTATAACCTATTTGTGTTTGACCAATCAGAATCCAGATATTTTGTTGAGTATATTTTTGTACTCGTCCCAGGCTCTCTCGGGCGATATCTCTGCTCAGTAACGCCAAAAGTAGGTTATTGGTTACATTTTCACTAATTTAAATTGTTAATTTTCAGTTTGCGTTTTTTATCTATATTTAACAGGGTATACATTTACGAACTGGACAAAACCCGCGTGTGGCCCTTCTTGTTGTGGCGGTCACCTTATACAAATGAGGACATGTTCAAATGTGAACGATGGCTGTGTGGGAGTTCCACTATTCAGATCCATGGTGTGTGAACAATTTTGTCCAATTACTTGTGGCCAAGGTAAAACATATTTATTGTATTTTTTGTATGGGCTGAGATGATATCCATATGGAAGCACATTATATCATTAATTTGCTCATGCTCGCTTCATTGGCTTTTGACCGTAGAGGAGCAAGACAGGGAAGAGGGGAGAAGAGGGGGGAAGAGGGGGAAAGTAAATCCGCGTTATTGCCAAATTCTGAGTCGTTTCACTACAACTACCAGAATCCTTCTTGGATTCTTTTTCTTATTCATATTTTCAAACTCTTCCAAGAATGGACCTTATTCACACGGCGGTAGGCATTTATAGATTGTGCTCAAAAATTTCGAAAAAGTTGCTCAAAAAAGAGTTAAAAGCTGCTCAAAAAGTTGCCCAAAAAGGAGAAAAGTTGCTTCAATAATTCAAGAAGTTGCTTTACAATATAAACCGCTTTAATGAAGTAAAAGCTTTAAAGTGCCACTACGACGAAATTTGACCATTTCTTTTGCCACTTTTTTGTATTCCATAAGAACAAACAGTGGCAGAAATATCCAAATCAGTGAAAAAAGTTTGCAAAGGGGCCAATTAGACCACACATTTTAGAGAGTCTTTACCGTCAAAATCACGTCCGCCATTACGCGAATCCGTTCCCGTGGGCGAGGAATCCCTAGTCATTTTTTTAGCGTATGTGACGTCATACACTTAACGCATCGTTCTCAAGTTGCTTCGAACCCATACATTTCTTCTTATATTGGCTACAAACTCACACTGCGAATTTTGCTGTGGTTTAGTAAATAACGACCTAAAATCTGCATCAGATTCTTCAGAACATAGTACTGTGTCTTTCTGTTTAAATTGATTGCCGGATGTTGATGATTTAGGGGGAAATAGAGCCGCTGGCGACCGAGTTGAAAGCTGGACGAATGAATAGTCGCTAAAATCGCTTGGGAAGTGGCCTGCCAGTAAGTAGTGCTAGCTAGCAGAGGTTTCTTATGGCTTTTTCGGGTAATTTTTTCCCAGGGTATTTTCCCTGATTCGGCTTTCAGGTTTGTGCTGTTACTGGATCCGGGCTACCGGGAGAATTCAGCGGAGAAATCACTAAGGTAATGATCAGTTTATAAGTCCTAAGTTTGTTCATTGTTTTAATATAGTGAAACCCGGATTGCTAGTTCGTAAATGAGAGATCGAGAATTATCTGTGTCCCGGCAATAGATTTTCTGGCGAATCTACGTTCTAAAATACAATGTAATTACTATAAAATTAAATCGCTCTCTTGTCTAACATGAAATCGTGAATGATAAGAATTTACTAGAGACTAAAAATATATATTGAAACTGACTGATCGTGGCTATCACAGAACCAAACTTCGCATGCGCCCGTTTCTGTTTGACACACAAACAACTGAAACAAGGTACTTCGTGAAATAATATTGGTGGTTTCTTCTGTGGTTTATTGTCTTGAAAATAAAATTAGCAGTAAATTAAAAGGCATACTACATCGATAGGTTTATCTGTTTATAGGAAACAGCAATATGAGTTATTTATGACAAACTATGTTCTCAGCAAACGTAGCCGCTTATTTTTCTGTCAGTTGGTTCGGCTGTTTTGGCCTTCTTCTGAACTGTTATACTGGACTCTGGTCAGTACGGTCTTACCGGCTATTCCTTGTGATACAAACAATTATGGAGAAGCTTCTGTCCTCAACGTACACAAACCACCTTGCATGAGGCTTGAAGATAATTACAAACCGTATTCTTGGTACTCAACTAGAAGGCTTGAATGTAGCGAAATGCCAGCTTTATGGCGCTTTGTGGTTCGCTAAATTGCTACAGTCCTGTACAATGCACAAACTTGAAGGATTATTTCTATTCAAAACTTTTGTTTGCTTTTCAAAGCGGGAAAATGGTACACTTTTTTGCTACATATGTTAGTTCGCGTGAAGGTTTGTATGGGGAAAGTAGCCACACGTGTTGTTGTGGGAAGATTTCCCAGTCACTGGTGTTTGATTGCTGTGAAAGAGGCGGGCACCAGAACGTCTAAAACTTTTCAGAGCGTTTTCTTGACTTTCTATTTTCGTTCTAAACATAGTTTGAAAAAAGCTCCAACTCGACGCGAATTTGTACGAATTACTTCAAATTTTCACAGATTGTTCGCAATTATATCAGCTAAAAAATTTGTCGGCGATTTTTTAAATTTTTAAAAGAGAGGCGGTGAGAGCAATTCCCACATCTATACTTGGATTGCGCGTTAGCAGTTTCACGAAGACCGAAATATCTTCAGAACGGCTTCGAATTTCCACAATCGCCGTCACCGTTTCGTAAACAAGGTCTGTGGGAGTCCAGAAAAGCAAACAGATCTTAAATTCATTAAATTGCTGTGGAGTTGGAGCTCTTGGAAACCAACTCGCTTGTTCGGAAAAGAGGTTTATTTAAAAATCGCACTTTTATCAAAATTACAAACCTTAGGTATATCATTGTAGCCAATTTTATAAGCTTTAAAATGAGGTATAATTTATCTAAATACGACGAATTTTCGAGACGCTACTTAATTTTATCCGGAACAGTACCCTGAAGGCATACGATAACCTTAAGTGTATGACGTCACGTACGCTAAAAAAATGACCAGGCGTTCCTCGCCCACAGGAACGGGTTCGCGTAATGCGGACGTAAAATTCAAGATTCGGAGTCCAAAAAATAAGACTTCCCGTCGTCGTATCGAAAAATGGTTTGAACTGGTAATAATATAGCCACTATACTTTACGAATATGAGATAAAATTGATATGTCAAAATTTGATCGTAGGGGCACTTTAAACAACACTTTGTAAAGTTTTTTTACACTATGTACAACGTTTAACTTGCCAATGAGTACATTTAACCGAGATGCTTGTGTATTGCTCAGTTATTACTGCCTTTTGGCATTATTGTACCTCAAAATTTCGAACCGCTGACCATAAAGAGCGTGTACAGTTTGCGAAAAGCCGCTGACCACATGGAGGTAATCGAGGGCACATAATAAACTGCTTTCTTTTTGTAAGGATTGTTCAGGGTGTTTTCTGCCGTATTTACACAGATCTTGTATTTTAAAACTCTAAAATTTTATTTGTGGCTCAATTTTTTAACAAATTGCTCAAAAGTTGCTCAAAACTCCCAAAAATGCTTACAGTTGCGTAAACTTCAAAAAGTTGCTCGAGACTCCAAAAGTTGCCCAAAAGTTGCCGAGCACAATCTATAAATGCCTACACGGCGGCCATGTTTAATCCCAGGAGTATAAAAACCTTTGTTTTGCACGTTCCGAAACTGCTCAGCACGAGGCTACACGTGGGAAATCTATTGTTTACTCCCGTCTAACCTCGTTTTGAAACTGCTCAGCACGAGGCTACACGTGGGAAATCTATTGTTTACTCCGTCTAACCTCGTTTTGAAACTGCTCAGCACGAGGCTACGCGTGGGAAATCTATTGTTTACTCCCGTCTAACCTCGTTTTGAAACTGCTCAGCACGAGGCTACGCGTGGGAAATCTATTGTTTACTCCCGTCTAACCTCGTTTTGAAACTGCTCAGCACGAGGCTACACGTGGGAAATCTATTGTTTACTCCGTCTAACCTCGTTTTGAAACTGCTCAGTACGAGGCTACACGTGGGAAATCTATTGTTTACTCCCGTCTAACCTCGTTTTGAAACTGCTCAGCACGAGGCTACACGTGGGAAATCTATTGTTTACTCCGTCTAACCTCGTTTTGAAACTGCTCAGCACGAGGCTACGCGTGGGAAATCTATTGTTTACTCCCGTCTAACCTCGTTTTGAAACTGCTCAGTACGAGGCTACACGTGGGAAATCTATTGTTTACTCCCGTCTAACCTCGTTTTGAAACTGCTCAGCACGAGGCTACACGTGGGAAATCTATTGTTTACTCCGTCTAACCTCGTTTTGAAACTGCTCAGCACGAGGCTACGCGTGGGAAATCTATTGTTTACTCCGTCTAACCTCGTTTTGAAACTGCTCAGCACGAGGCTACGCGTGGGCAATCTATTGTTTACTCCCGTCTAACCTCGTTTTGAAACTGCTCAGTACGAGGCTACGCGTGGGAAATCTATTGTTTACTCCCGTCTAACCTCGTTTTGAAACTGCTCAGTACGAGGCTACGCGTGGGCAATCTATTGCTTACTCCCGTCTAACCTCGTTTTGAAACTGCTCAGTACGAGGCTACGCGTGGTAAATCTATTGTTTACTCCCGTCTAACCTCGTTTTGAAACTGCTCAGAACGAGGCTACGCGTGGGAAATCTATTGTTTCAAGCCAACATGGCCGCCGTGTGATACCAAGATAATGGTCGCAATAAGAAGAACAAAAGAACCAGCGCAAAGAATTCTGGTAGTTGTAATCAATAGACGTCATAATGTTAATGCCTATTGCACAGATAGAGATAAATGACTGTGACGCATGCGCGATCTGATGCGTAAATCGGCGGGAATTTTACCGAAATCAATCAGCGGTCAATTTCTCGTGTTTGAAGGCAATTGTATACACTGTTCAAAACATGTTGTTTCTCAGTTTCTGGAGAAAATGGGCTGAGTATTTGAATCTTATCCTTCCAGCAAAACTCTTATTCTTCGCGGAAAGCATGAAGGTTCTCTGTGAAATTTCCGCCATTTTTGTATCCGCTGCAGTCATCCCGAGTCCCCACGAGTCACGTTATTCAGTAAATGGGTCTGGGTACGAGAGTTCAGCTCTGTCTATTACACGGCGTAAATAATTAGCAACTTCACCTGTTACATTTTAGTGAGGATATTCAAGTTCAACGTTACGCTAACAAATGAACCATGGAAGGATACCTACTCGTCTGATTACACGGAAATCTACAAGACCATTTATAACAACGATAACAGCGTCATCAAAGAGGTATAATATACCTGAAAACAGATATGTCAGTATGAGCGAGTAGAATTCCTGCAGAGATTTCGCACCATATGATATGATTGTTTTATATAATTCTATTTAAAATACGGATTAATTTGATCTGTGATTCATTTAAAATAAATGTATTTTGTTGTGTCATATATTTGCGCTACTAAGAGACCCTAAGAGAACTGAAAACACCCGCGTAAATCTGACATGATATCAAACTCTTGGAGTTGCCGACTCTTGTTAATCTGACATGATATCAAACTCTTGGAGATGCCGACTCTTGTTAATCTGACATGATATCAAACTCTTGGAGATGCCGACTCTTGTTAAAATGTGGTTGCTACGTCCGTTTGGTAAACGTTTTTCTTGAAGCAAGCCATATATGGTACTGTGGCCCGAGTTCGATTCCTGGTGCATATGTATACGTTGAGTTCGATTCCTGGTGCATATGTATACGTTGAGTTCGATTCCTGGTGCATATGTATACGTTGAGTTCGATTCCTGGTGCATATGTATACGTTGAGTTCGATTCCTGGTGCATATGTATACGTTGAGTTCGATTCCTGGTGCATATGTATACGTTGAGTTCGATTCCTGGTGCATATGTATACGTTGAGTTCGATTCCTGGTGCATACATGTATGTATACGTTGAGTTCGATTCCTGGTGCATATGTATACGTTGAGTTCGATTCCTGGTGCATATGTATACGTTGAGTTCGATTCCTGGTGCATATGTATACGTTGAGTTCGATTCCTGGTGCATATGTATACGTTGAGGTTGTTGTTGTTGTTGGTTCTCTCCTTTGCTTCGAGGGTTTTTCTTCGGATTCTCAAATACCAATTCGATCTTGCAATAGAGGGACCTACTAATTAACTCATGTTAGCACGGTGTTACCCTCTCTACAATACGTTAGTTTATTATTAAGGCGGCCCGCGGCTATTTATTTTGGCAACGGGGATCTTTTTAAATCGCGTTTTTGAACAGCTAAACATTATCCGATTTCTGAGATTTTTTGAACTTTTAATAAAGAAACATCGAATTTTATAAAAAGTACAATTAGAAAGTGATTAACAAAGAATTGCCGAAGATATCAGCGATTTTCGAAAACGTTGTTTTTTAGGAAAGAGCGTATATTTCAAAACCCAAAAGATGGATTTGTTCATTTTACTTTCAACGAGTGTACAACCTCCAAGGTCTGTGACAGGCAAGTTTCAGGTTAATCGGCACCATACAAGTTTCTCAGCAAACGGCTGATCAATTTTAAGCTTAAAATGTTATGCTCATGCATCTGGTTCAACTGCATGCCGGAGAAATATTACAGTAATAATTAAATCGTACATACCATATGGAAGTTCAATACCACTTGAAACTTCTGTGCCAAAGGCAAGAAGATCGGAAAACTGCAACTAACGTTATGCGGCGAACGAAATAAGATAGGTTATTGCTGAATATTTGCGAAAATCGAGAAATTTGTATTCTTTCGGCGTCAAAAAAATTCACTCGTTTGTTTTTCTTAAGTTCCTAATATGACTTACAGTAGCATATTTTAAAGTACCTTACCGAGTTTCAGCGCGCTTTGACCATACGCTTTTGAGAAATAAAGGCTGTAAACTTCAGCTTGTGCGAGACTTCTAAAATCTAAATGCTTGGAAAACCCCTCATGATCGCTAAATTATTATTCAATAATTAAAATTAATATTGAAATTAAAATGAGGATTAATTTTGCAAGTGTAAGTAAGGTATTTGTAATAATAGTTCCAGGCTGAGTAATGTTTTTATCCTACTGTGGAAATGTTCTTCAAATGTTCTCCCCTCGTCGCTACTTACTACCAGCTGGACATAACATGCACGTAACACCTGTTTCATGGTTTACTGCACACAGTCCCATGAATTGCAATGTAATCCTCATTTTAATTTCAACTATAATTTTAATTATTCCTTGCCTCGCGATTCCCAAGTGGCAGAACCCGTGCGGAAATTCAAAACAAACCCATTGAATAAATTAGAGAACATTAGGGGTTTTCCAAGCATTTAGATTTTAGAAGTCTCGCACAAGCTGAAGTTTACAGCCTTTATTTCTCAAAAGCGTATGGTCAAAGCGCGCTGAAACTCGGTAAGGTACTTTAAAATATGCTACTGTAAGTCATATTAGGAACTTAAGAAAAACAAACGAGTGAATTTTTTTGACGCCGAAAGAATACAAATTTCTCGATTTTCGCAGATATTCAGCAATAACCTATCTTACTTCGTTCGCCGCATAACGTTAGTTGCAGTTTTCCGATCTTCTTGCCTTTGGCACAGAAGTTTCAAGTGGTATTGAACTTCCATATGGTTGTACGATTTAATTATTACTGTAATATTTCTCCGGCAGTTGAACCAGATGCCTGAGCATAATAGTTTAAGGTTAAAATTGATCAGCCGTTTGCTGAGAAACTTGTATGGTGCCGATTAACCTGAAACTTGCCTGTCACAGACCTTGGAGGTTGTGCACTCGTTGAAAGTAAAATACGCTCTTTCCTAAAAAACAACGTTTCCGAAAATCGCTTATATCTTCAACAATTCCTTGTTAATCACTTTCCAATTGTACTTTTTATACAATTCGAGGATTCTTTATTAAAAGTTCAAAAAATCTCAGAAATCGGATAATGTTTAGCTATTCAAAAACGCGATTTAAAAAGACCCCCGTTCCCAAAATAAATAGCCGCGGGCCACCTTAAGCGCACATAATCTCAGGAAAATCGTAGTCAGTAACCGCAAGGCGTTTGGCAAACAGAGTGCAATCTTGAACATTTTCACCGATACAAACCCGCATGGTGGGTTTTAAAAATAGACGCACAATTTGTAGCCAGCTAGCTAGAGAGAGAGCGAGAGAGCGGCATTGTGCGACACGGTAGCTCTGCATCTACCGACGACACATTACGGCGACTCATTTTGTAAATTGTATGTATTAAATTGCATTTTATACTAGAGTGGTTACATTTTTATGCGTGATTTCTGATCGTGCCTTGGAGCAAAAGAATGAAGACGTATATTAGTACTAGAGAAAAACATAAATTATGTTGTTTAAAATAATTTCTCATGTCATTTTTTTTACATTCAACCAGGTTGAACAAATCTTCACCAACAATGCCAGTACACCAGGACTTCAAACCGTGAGATCACCAAGATCAAACGTAGATTACTTCTATAACGACAAAGGGAATGTTCGCGCGTTGTTTGTCGTTAAGTTTGGTCCGGCTTCACCAGGCAATGAAGACCCGGAATCATATTTCGTGTTAAAAACAAAAAACGGCAAGCTTGGAAAATTCAACATTGACAGAAAGACACTGAGTGTCGTAGAGACAGCTGAAGGTAAAAACGTGATGAAGGTGCATCGTACGCTATACAGTACGATAAAGGTACATCGCTCTCTAGACAGTAGCCTAAAGGTGCATCGCTCGCTATACAGAACCTAGCCTGCAGAACAGGCGCTTTTCTGATACGAGCGGAGGGAGTTCTGATATGAGCGGAGCGATTACCTCATCCGAGCGAAGCGAGGATTAGCGAGCAGCAAAGCCGCGACAAAAAATAAGCGCCTGCCGCCATCTTACTGAAATTTGAATTCTGCCCTTTTCCGCATGAGTTAACATGATTATCAAAACATGTCAATCATGATTATTAAAACATGCTCGTAATTTGTCGGTATCTAAGATATGTAATCAAAACATTGCACTGTCCTGTCCAAGTCTCTACAGTATGGGATTTATTCACGACCTGACGGCCTCTATAAGAGTCGCTCATTCCCCGCTCAGTTTTTCCTTCATCAGTTCATGTACTCGACCCTGACTGACTCTTTCACTCGAACAGCCTCAGCAGAAGCAAAATTACTTTAGGGATCTCCGTAATTTCCTTCAGTTCTACGTCTACATCGTAGAGGGAGATGGCTTTTAGTCCCAGTGTATTTAGTTTCGATTAACTTATCCTTCACAATGCTTTGCAAATAGGACAATGACAACTGCTGAAGGCGCTAACTCCTGTCTGTCCTGTCTAACTCGACGTCCACGGTAAACAGTTGGAAAATAAGGCTTTTACCTGTTGGTAAAACCGCCAAAACATCTCGCCTAGAAAGTACAAATGTAGACTATTTACATTTGTCGTTGGGTTCGAGTCCGACTTGGGTCAGAGATTTTTTCTCTTTCCCTCGTAGGGCGTGCACACATAGCACTACAGCATACCGCTTTACATCACATTCTTTACACCTACTAGTGCTACGCGGCAAACATGATTTCATATCATAACTACATAGACTATTTACTGCCTGCTTTGTTCTTTTAAAAACTTTCCTGAATTAACGCTCAATTGCTCGATCACTTCTCTCTTGTCGCCGCCATTTCAAACAATTCGCAGGAGGAATGTGCGACATTTCGTGACACATGACAGCGATGACAGCTAATTGACCAATCAGTATTTCCCGTTCAGAATCTGAACGGGATATGAAAATGAAAAAGGGATGGCTGCAGGCCCTCCTTCTCCTCTCTCGTGTCAGTCTCCTTTTTCCATATTCACGCGGCCAAATTATGTTATCACTTCCCTTGCGTTAAAATAACACCGAGGGCCTGTTTCGCAGGCTATACAGAACCCCATAGGTGCATCGTTTGCTATACAGTAGCCTAAAGGTGCATCGCTCGCTATACAGTATACCCGGCCAAGGGTGCATTAGGGTTTAGGCTTGGATAGATTTTGATTATTATGTTAATTAGATACGAGCCTCTTACTAAATTGTCTCAATTCCAGTCTCGATCGATGTCACGAAAGGCTTGGTTACCTTTCAATATGGCGGTCAACAACATATTTCGACATGTTTGAGTTAGGTACGGCAGATGAGTTAGGCTCAGGAAATGCTGTCGCATTATGCGACTCTGGAGCGGCGTTGATTCAAACTTCTTATGCATGTGTCGAACTAATGCATTAATTATGCCACTTGAAATTAAATTTTAGGGCGAAAACTAAAATCTAGACCCAGATTCCCTAATAGCTACAATCGTTTCCACGAATTAAGTTAGTTCGCCGTCTGATTCAACCAGTCGCTCCAACGTGGTAATAATGGTAATAATGTCGTCAACTGAATCTAACCAGAGTCGCTCCAACATCGAACTTAGTGGTATTTTAAAAGTTCGTCATCGAAATCTACCCTGAGTCGCTCCAACGTCGAACTTAGTGGTATCTCAGTAGTTAAGTTCGTCATCGAAATCTACCCTGAGTCGCTCCAACGTCGAACTTAGTGGTATTAAGTTCGTCATCGAAATCTACCCTGAGTCGCTCCAACGTCGAATTTAGTGGTATTAAGTTCGTCATCGAAATCTACCCTGAGTCGCTCCAACGTCGAACTTAGTGGTATTAAGTTCGTCATCGAAATATACCCTGAGTCGCTTCAACGTCGAACTTAGTGGTATTAAGTTCGTCATCGAAATATACCCTGAGTCGCTTCAACGTCGAACTTAGTGGTATTAAGTTCGTCATCGAAATCTACCCTGAGTCGCTTCAACGTCGAACTTAGTGGTATTAAGTTCGTCATCGAAATCTACCCTGAGTCGCTTCAACGTCGAACTTAGTGGTATAAAGTTCGGGGTATGAAATGTTCGCCGTCTGAAACGGCGAGATCATCGGTTTTCGTGTTAAAATATTAACTGAAATTATGGTGATGCTCTGAGACATGTAACCATGCCGGTGTGAGCTAACAACCATGATTGATTGCTGTAGGATACAAGTTAACCACGTGGCAGACCCCGCCCGATAAGTGTGACGAGTGTTGTGGAGGTGTACTTGCCCAGACAAGAAGTTGTACAGCTAAAGTTGGGAAATGTGATCACAGTCTCGTGAAGAGGAACATCGAATGTAGCTATGTATGTGATGAAGTCTACTGTTCAGGTATTGCATGTTCAGACCTTTTAAGATTTTAATGTTTAGAAAAAAGCAAAAGAAATATCTTATTCTTAAGTTAATCTATATACATTTTCTGTAGTAGTCTGTTCTCCTTTGTACTTCACTACATGATTGCTATACATCTGGTGAATATTAGCCTCCGTATTTGTATAGGTAATTGAATGAGTCCTCGTAAAATTAATGATAAATTTCACGCGTGTTTTCATTTTTTTTATTTTGCAAACTTTAAAAACACAAGTTAAATTTATCATTAATTTTACGAGGCCTCGTGCGATTACTTACTTATAATATAGAAACATTTTTTTCGGAGAATTAACAAATCGCATTAACAAATTCTCCCTCCACAAACACACTAAATTCCAATTCGATCTGTAGATTAGCCGGGTCCTGGCTTTGATCAGCTCCTATGGTTGTTTCAGGTCGCGTTAGAATTGTTTTATTTTTTATATGATAATATTGTAAATTAACTGTGGAAATAAGTGATTCAGAATCTGAATCTATGGCAAGAATTCTCATATCGTAAGTATAGTGCACTAATAAGCATTTAAATGAAGTATTTAAGCGTTAGAGACTGATTTCATTTAAGAAATGAAACATCTTCCGTGTTTGCAAAGGCTTATGCAAACCGAGGTAAGTTTGGGAGAATTCGAGAGCAGAACAAACACAAGACTCAGTGCAGGTCGAGTGTTTGTACCTGCTCGAGAATTCTCCCAAATTTACCGAGGTCCTGGCATGAACATCTCCGTTTTAAATCGAAAATGTATGCGCGTGGACAATCAAGTATAACATTTACTCATGAAGTGAAGTTTACATAGTTACAGGTTTATACACATACACCTTGTGTGACCTGGCCTTAGTCACAAATCACAGTTACGGTAAAACTTTTATTGGAATCTAAACTCTCTTTACAGGCTCAAGTTCGAACCTCCCATACAGAGTTCTCATCTGTGCTGTCTTGTTCAATTGGTGAGTACGGCGGGCACTTACGTGTTTTCAACTGCGGGAAATGATCAATAAAAATGAAAAAGGGAAGTCCTTATTTCTATGAACTTGCAACTCAATTCATGTTTATGATAAAAATGTGCAGCTTTCTCACTCTTCTCGATTTGACCCTTTCCCCCCATTATTTTCAACCAGGTAGTCCAACGGCAAGGAATGCAGAAAGGCGCTAATAGTGTATCGTTTCGATCATCCACCTCATCGGCTTAAACAAAAAAATATATCAAAACTTGAAGAAGAATATCATTTTTTTTTGTTTTTATAAATTTGAATTCGAATGACGTCACCACAGAAAAACAAAAGGGTTCCGGGAACGCCCAGTCATCCGTAATTGACAGGATTTTATCGGCAAACTCTCCTAAAATTCTGTTGTTTAACTTGTTCATTTGGGAATTTTTTTCTACTAATTTGGATATTTCTAACACTGGTTGACCTATTCACACTAAAAAAGTGGGAAATCGAAATGGTAAGTTTTCGTCGTAGTGGCACTTGAAGTATGTTACGTATCCCAGAGTTGCGCCAGTCGCGTATGATGGTTTTGTGTTATGAATATGTTTGTTGAATATTTCATTTTTTATTACAGGATGCAGTTTGGTTGTGTCGCGACCTGATTTGTGTGGACATCAAATTTGAAACCTTGTTTAATATGTAAAACAACATTACTTGTTAAACACGTGAACATCGACCAACGTTGTTAAAAGAAAATAATTATAGCTAACCGCATATAGTATAACATTTGGACTAATAGTTATTTTCAATTTCAATAGTTCAATTCGTATAAATATAGTTCTTGAAAGGTAGCCAAGCCTTAAGTCTCACATGGAGGATGGAGTTGACCCTGCACTGATACAAATCCTCTTTTTATGAATATGGATAGATTGTGATTATCATGCTAACTAGATACGAGCCATGGAGGATGGAGTTGACCCTGTATTGATACAAACCCTCTTTTTATGAATATGGATAGATTGTGATTATCATGCTAACTAGAGACAAGCTATGGAGGATGGAGTTGACTCTGCACTAATACACACCCTCTTTCTATGAATATGGATTTTGATTATCATGCTTAAACTAGATACAAGCTATAGAGGATGGAGTTGACCCTGCACTGATATAAACCCTCTTTCTATATATGAATATGGATATATTGCGATTATCATGCTAACTAGATACAAGCTATGGAGGATGGAGTTGACCCTGCTCTGATACAAACCCTCTTTCTATGAATATATTATGGATATATTTTTATTATCATGTTAACTAGATACGAGCTCTAACTAAGCTGTCTCTACTCCAGCCTCGATGTCACCAAAGGCTTGGTTACCTTTCAAAATGGCGGTCAAGAACTACGAAGTGGATTATTCCAGTTGTTTTTCGCTGACAATCAAATTGCTGTGAAGTTTAGTTGTCGGTTGTATTTAATAAATAGAATCAGTTTTAACATGTAATGGTGATACATTTTATTGATCTCAGTAATGATTGGGAAACCAACCAATTTTCATAGTATGGAAAAATGTGGAAAAGCCGAGGATTTGCATGTATTTCCATAATGATAATAAATTGTTACAAGAGAACATAAGTAAGAGAGGGAATCTGCAATACGCACGCTTGTGCGATGATAATGTCGAATAAAAGCTATTTTTAGTAACCGAAAGTAGCTGAGAAGTGCGCTTCAGCTACTTCCGGTTACTAAAAATAGATTTTATTAGACATTATCATCCCAGACCGCATGCTCGCCTCCTGACATATCCACTAATCTTGGAAATTCTAATTTATAGCATTTTTCCATTGTTTTCCCATGATATTTCCATACTTGCATGGCAATATCATGGAGGAATTGTGGGAATACCAAGGGAGACGCTGTAAATTGGAAATTCCAACATTATTGTATATTTACAGTATGGAAATCCGAACAGTTTCCATGGTTTTTCCATACTGTTGAGTTTTCCAGTGAATGATATCCATGAATAAGAGCGTCAAGAGCGTCCATATCTCTTATATAGATGCTACGGCGTTTTCACAAGTTGGGCTATTTTTAGATTATTTTTGCTGCCAATTTAGTGGGTTACACCCATGGCGGAGCAAAAGATGCCTCAATAGCTTCTTTTGTTGTACCAACAACACGTCTGCTACGCTTTTCTGATTTTATTCCCTTAGGAATGATTGCAACCCAGTAATAGCGGGAAACCGTTCTAAAAATAACCTAACTTGTGAAAATGTCGTAGCATAGAGGTAGTATGGGAGATTCTCGCTCTTGGTTATGGGCTCTTGCCATGAACTATATATTACCGTCGATATAACGGTCGAGATGACGTGATTACCATTATTGGAATGACGTCAACGCTATTTATTGCTAATCACCAAATAAAAGTCATAAATAGGAACACAACGAGAGTTTGGGATACAAGTTTACTTTTATTATGAAAGGTTTGTTTTATTATAACATTAAAGCACACAAAGTTGAATCTATAATTTGTTAGTAGTAGCTTTTTTGGATCAGTTACAGTTCGTTGGCAAGCTCTCGCGTGGGTCTTCGGCGAAGCATCATATATAGATATAGGATGACAGCACCATATATAGATATAGGATGACAGCACCATATATAGATATAGGATGACAGCACCATATACAGATATAGGATGACAGCACCATATATAGATATAGGATGACAGCACCATATATAGATATAGGATGACAGCACCATATATAGATATAGGATGACAGCACCATATATAGATATAGGATGACAGCACCATATACAGATATAGGATGACAGCACCATATATAGATATAGGATGACAGCACCATATATAGATATAGGATGACAGCACCATATACAGATATAGGATGACAGCACCATATATAGATATAGGATGACAGCACCATATATAGATATAGGAAGACTGCACCATATATAGATATAGGATGACAGCACCATATATAGATATAGGATGACAGCACCATATATAGATATAGGATGACAGCACCATATATAGATATAGGAAGACTGCACCATATATAGATATAGGAATAGTACCATACTTAGGAAGAGAGCAGAAGTTCGCCGATTCATGTCCGGCGCGCGGTGTGTGCTGACTTTCTCTACATACAGCTTATTTTCGACTGATGAAGTGACAAACTGCTGAGCCTGCCCTTCGGTCCCAAAGGTATCAACTAAACTCCTGGTTCGATCCACGGCTCGGTGATTGAGTTTTTTTTCTTTCTCAGTTTTTTCAAATTCTTCCTCTATTTCACAGCTTTTTTTGATCCGCCTTTCACTTTAATTTAATTTTTAAATCAGCATTACATCTTAGTACTTCTGTTCGTTTTCCGGTATTGCGATGTTACCAGTTATCTAATGATATTCATGTTAAGCGAGATACTGACTATATTATTCGACTCCCTCCTGCCAATCGAGAGCTCCTATTTTTATTAGGCTTGCCTATTGGAAAAGGTGTTTAAAGAAAATGTGTCCATATTTGTACAATTTTAAATACAGTTTTGTCCATCTTTTCAGCAATACAGCTATATTTGACTGACGTTTTTGGACATTCATGAAGTCACTCGAAGACTTGGTCATATTAATATTGAGGATTTTAATAACTGCTCATGAAAACGCCAGAGAATGTCAGGTTTTGCAGCATTGACGTTTCCAAAATTGCGCCTGGTTTTTCTGTGTTCCTTTGAACTTTATCCTCTGAACTTTGATCAATCCTGAAAAGGTCAATCATATAAACTGTACTTGTCAACTTGGCCCTTGTTATTAGCGTTCATGCTGGATTAAATCAAACAATAAGTTTTTAACCAAAAATATGCATTCCTCAAGTTAAAGTTCAAACCAATCAATTACACTTAAGTCTGGATTAGCCTAATCGGGCTTCCAACAACAGGCCGTGATCAGACATATACATGTATTTGGGTTAATTAGTGTTAGTTGCTATAGGCCGTGATCAGACATATATTTGGGTTAATTAGTGTTAGTTGCTATAGGCGTGCATTGAAATTTCAATACAGAAATTCCCATTAAATGTGCATAACTTTTAAGAATCCAGTTTTGGCTATAAACTGGAAGAAGCAATACATTATGATATCCAATAGATTATCATATTAACAAATTATGAGCAATACATTATTATATCAATAGATTACGAGTAATAGATTATGATATCAGGCATACTAAGAAATGTAAAAGGTTATACATTTAGTTTGGAAACCCTATGCATGTAGACCGCCATGCCAGGAGCCCATTTTGTAAATAACAAACGCTCGATGATCAACTGAATACTAAGTGACTTTCTGTTAATGACACGGGGAATCACAACTCTAAGGAGGCCTGTTTCGGGAGAACAGCAAAAAAAATCAGGGAATCTAAATAAAAGACAATGTCGGGAAATGATCAACCACGGAATTTGGGATTGTATAA
Organism: Actinernus sp. WN-2022; assembly: GCA_030867875.1. Taxonomy (NCBI): domain Eukaryota; kingdom Metazoa; phylum Cnidaria; class Anthozoa; order Actiniaria; family Actinernidae; genus Actinernus; species Actinernus sp. WN-2022. The sequence continues at coordinate 108,358,322 of JAOWCC010000019.1, read as the reverse complement.
AAAAGCTTCTGTTCAAACAGGCTTTGTTAGAGTTGTCGCCTCCCGTAACACAAGCTTATCATAACCAAACTAATAAATTGGAGAATTCATCAGTTTAACAAAATAACTCTATTGCAAATATGACTCAAAATGTTGTGTATTTACATATAATAAAAATCACAGTGGGTAAATCGCCTTCCACTTAGAGCTTGCTGGACGCTGTATGTGACTCTGCTTGTGATCTTGCTGTACGCTGTATGTGACTCTGCTTGTGAGATCGATATTCTGCTTTCAGGTTCATTGCATCGATTAGTTTATTATGAAGCTGAAATAAAGAGAACAGAGACGGTGTTGTTAGAAGAAAGGAATAAAACACCAATAACGCAGATGTAAAGGCTTGAAGTCTAACCAAGAGTTTGATACTTGCCCGGCACTCTCAGCTAGGGAAGATGACAAGGACGAGGGAAGGGGAATCAACACTTAAAATAAGTGTCTTACTTACTTTGATTCTCTTAACTGCATAAGACCCTTACCTTTTGCTAAGAAGAAGCCCCAGAACAAGAAGAACCACAGAAATCTGGAGGTTTGTTCCTGAATAATATGAACCGATGATTAGGTAAATACAACATATAACATATACATGTAGCAACAAATAAAACAATAAACAAAATTAGATGACACGCCTAGGCTCGGACACATTACGACCGTTTTCGGAATAATGATGTAACAATTATTCTCTGAAATCGAGGTGAATCGGTGGATAGTAGCGGTGAATAATGGTGGTAATGGTGGATATTTACCGAGGATATTTACCTCAACTTCAGTGAATAATTGTTAATTATCCCATGAATGCGAACCAATCAGATTGCTCGATCTACCAAGGTTACCCAGTTGGTATATAGTAGTCTCTTCTGGACAGTAACCTGAGTATCAGGCTCAGTGGGGAAGAAGTAGGAGAATGGGGAGGGGAGAGGAGAAAAGGGAGAGAGGAGAGGGGAGAGGGGAGAGGGGAGAGGGGAGAGGAGAGAGGGGAGAGGGGAGAGGGGAGAGGGGAGAGAGTTGAGGGGAGAGGTCCAGGTCCAGGACCAGGTCCAGATCCAGGTCCAGGCAGATGGAAGTGATGGAGCAGATGAGGTACAACTTGAGGTACAACTTTAAGGGCGTAGGGAGAGTTAGATATTTGTTAAATAAGATAAAGAGTAGTCAATACTGGGAGTGGAGAGGAGCGGGTAGTGAAATCTCCCTCCCTAGTTTTTTCTCCCTCCTCCCTAGTGAGTTTTAAACATTTGGCCCTGGAGCATAAATGTAGCTCCCATGTAGATTTTCAGTTCAAAATTAATCACAATATTCTGGCTACAAATGACACATGCCCAACATGCCATGAAGAGAGACACACTTTTGAGCATATGTTTGTTGAATGTACGAAAGCCAAGTTTTTTCTGGAATAAATTGAAAGAATGGTGGTGCAAATACACATCGCAATCAATATCTCCCAGCGCAGCTCAAATTCTATATGGATATACTGAATTGGTAAAGCACCGCTCCCTATTAAAGGGCTATGTCATGCATGGTACTGCGCATGTATCGAGTAATCGCTCGGTTGGTGGCTGTTAATTGGATACAAACAGTTAAACTTCCCTCCCTCAATGCTTGATTCAAAGGATTTTCAATATTGTTCCTGGAGACTGTTTATATACACTGTTTGTTAGTAATTTTTGCACATTTGCTTTGATTTTAAGCATGCTACATGGCCGAGAGGTTCGTTAGTTCATATAAAAATAGCTGTTCCGGCCCGGAACGCGAATGTAAAGTCTATTACCGTGACACAGCCCCTTTAAACCATGTGTTAGTTATGTACCAAGCTTTCATACGAAACACCTCGTATTCCCTAGAAGGTTTCCTCAACCTCTTAGAAGAAGAGAAACACATAGAAAACGAAACTCGATAACCAAAAGAAAAGTAGAAAAAGTTAACAGAAAATGGTCCCCTTTAAATAGCTGGTTTGGTAGACCGGAATAGAATCTGATAGCACAAGTTTATAAAGATTGTATTTATTATTATTATTTATTTTTCTTGCTTTGTAATTGTATTGTAATATTGTATTGTAATGAAACTGTCAATAATAATAAAAATATGGGGAGAAAATAAATGGAGATCCCAATTTCTTCCTCCTCCCTAGTTTTACTGAACATTTCTCCCGCCTCCCTAGTTATTTTTAGACCTTTCTCGCTCCTCTCTAGACCGTTCCTCTGCACTCTCCTGGTACTTCTACTACTGGGGTCATTAATTAGCAAAGGATGACGATGGATCGTACTTTAACAGGCTATCTTTACTTCATAGAGCATTAAAAAGAAAAGCCATAACATTAACATGTATTACAGTTGAAAACAGAAGGACGTATTCATCACCATATGAAATGCCTCTGTTTATAGCAGATCTGAGAGAAAGGACTCCCTTTTATTGAAATGACAACTTGCTCGGAAAACCTTAACATTTAGTATAGTTGAAAACTTTAAGTACCAGGAGCAACTGAGACAGATATCATAGCAATATTCTATTATTTAGTATTAGTACTATAAAAGCAATCAATGTTGGACAATTTACAAACGCGATTGCGAATTTACAAGCGCGATCGAGAGTATATTCAGTATCCTTAGATTATTGGAAAATACAAAAAATCGTCAAGTGACCTGTGACCTGTGACCTGTGACCTGTGACCTGTGACATGTGACCTGTGACCTGTGACCTGTGACCTGTGACCTGTGACCTGGACCTGTGACCTGCGTTTTGTACCAGCCGTCTCAGAAGAGTTTATATAATTGCTTCGTGTGAATTCTCTTGTCCGATTCCTACGAAATCGAAATGAATCTTCAATAATAAAAGATTGATACTTAATGAAGTTGTGTGAGTTGATTTTTGGCGATTTGGGACCTTCTAAAGCAGTTTATTAGGATACGAAATTTTGACCGTTGGCCGCGGCTCTAAAAAGAAAGTGGGCTGGGATCTTCACCGAGTGTTATGACAGTTCCACGTGAGAAATTTTCGCGAGTTCCAAATTTAAAATTAGTCAGTAACTGCCAGTTTCGTTAAAAGCCTTGTTAGTAATGGTCCTCTGATTGGCGATATATTTGTTTCCGTTCCTCGAGCAGAAGTATAATTTCACGCTTGGGGATACCCCATGAAAAAAGGTGATGTGCATCGTTTTGGGTAGGGCGGGAACATTTTCACCGGCTTTGAATCGGAATCGGAAAAGATAATTACACGAAGCAATTATATAAACTCTTCTGAGATCGTTATGAAACTAATCGATAAACCACAGGTAATTCTGTTATATAACAGAATTTATGCAAGTAATTAGTTGCATAAATTCTGTTCTGTTATATAACGGAATTTATGCAAGTAATTAGTTGCATAAATCATTCTGTTATATAACGGAATGTATGCAAGTAAGTAGTTGCATAAATTCTGTTACATTATATAATTGAGTATATATAATGTTTTTTTATTCACAGAAAAAAAAATATGCGTAAAAAGTTTTGTTATAATAGAAGTTGATCATCACATATTATGCGAATGTATCACCCCGAGATTTTGCACTATTGTCGAAGAGTAAGACTTGACTGTTTACAAATTCATGTTGTCATTTCGTCTAAATTCACACCGCTCGTGTGGAGCACTGAGAAGATAACCCAAACTAATTCTCATATATGTTTTAGATCAATGCTAACTTGTATCAAAAACGAAGCTTTAATGGATTCTGAATTATACCACATATAAAATATATTTTTCAATAACGTGCCCTGAAATAAGTTTTCAAATTAGCAAGCTACAGCGTATTTAAGTGGGCTCTCAGGATCTTGAGAATAAAGCTATAATCTAATTATTGCACTCAAGCAGTTGATCAATACTTGCTAAACAAATATCCGAATTCGAAAAATGCGAAGCTCCTTTGGCGTTTGTACAAGGAAAGGTTAGAGAGACCGGGAAAATCACCTTTATTTCAGGCTTTCTCGGACTCACGCCGGCCGTAACCGTTTTTTTATTTTTTCTCAAAGTTAAATATTTTTTTGAACAAAAGAATCCCAGCACGTTTACTAACTGACCAAAGCCTATCTTTGAAAGAAATATGAAGAAATTTTTTTTTTCAACTTTTGCCGCGGTTTGCTCGATATTAGTGGACATGCAGTCGTGAATAGCTGAGCGCGGTAATTACGTCACAAGTTTAGACCCCCCGCCAAGACTCAGACAAACAAACCGCTTTTCTTGTATCAACTTAAGAATTGACTAGCACTTCAGTTCGTTCTCTGTATATTCTACCAGAAATGACTGCTTTCCTGGGCCATATTTTGAAAGAGAACCTGATGATTATACTGTCGAACAACTTAAACTTTGGCTGAAATATAGAGGATTGAAACAAAGCGACAAACGTCGATCTTGTCAAGCGAGTTTTGCATCTTCGCTGGCCAACCAACGAGACATGCTTATATATATATATAGACTGTCAAGCCCGTATTTAAACTGTATCCCAAACTCATCTTTTCCCATGCAATATCGTTGTAAGACTTCACCTAAACTTTGAAAAGTTACAAAGGTCAGGTTTTCCTGTAAGGCAAAAACAAAAGATTATGTAGCCGCGTGCCGAGTGCATTCATCGGCGAATGCATGGAGATAGGAAATTCTTCAATAAAACTCATCGGAGACCAAAGCTGTTATGGCTGGAAGAGCATATACATTAAAATTATGAACTGATAGCATCCTAAAATTCGGCAATCTTGCTTATGTTGGTGTGCTCTTTCAAACCATTATATTATTGTTTGCATTATCGAGTTTTCAAATTTAATACCTGCAAGATTCCACGCGACATCTCCGAAATAAATTAACTTCATTTGTGTTCAGAAAATAAATCAAAGCATTGTAGATGTACTGTTGACGAGGCTTTGCTTCCAAAATTTATTTAGAATCCACTGATAAATTCAACTGGTAAACTTAATGGTTGAACAGTAGTCCCTTCTCACTGTTTACTGGTGGGTATATAGTCAGGGTTTCAGTAATTTACAGCCACTTACGTTTCATTGCCAGACCTAGTCTCGTTGTTCTGTGCTTTTAAGGTCTCTTGTAGAAACATTTATCCAACGCTGACATTTCTCACTGAATTTGCTCTAAAGGTTTTGGAACAGAAAAGCTCCTGTGAGTGATCAAAAATGCCGAAAAAAGATGAGAAACCTCTACTAGCGGTGTACCGATCGACGCTTCATTCTCCGAGACTATATCTCTTTGAGCGCCGGATTTATGAAGGTTTTTCACATCTAGAGTCACTCTTGCATCTCCTCCAGCAACAATGCTTGGTAGTCACCATTACTGATATGACTGGGAATCTTATTGAAGGCATTGATTCTTTTTTTGATCGAAAAAACTACGAATTCGGCCTAACACGACACTCGAACTCACTGAAATACTGTTAACAGCCATGTGTGATTGTCTGAGTCTTGCGGGGGGTCTTGTGTCAGACAATCTATTTTTAGTATTACCGCGCTCCGCTATTAAAACTATTATATATTTTTCTTCGAGTAGCCAGTGTGTCACTCTTTCAAAATTAACTTGATTGTTTGCCTCTTAGTGTTAGATTAAACAATTTTGTCCATTTATCTACATGTATGCATTATTTCGAAACTTCGGAACATCCCCTGTAACTTCGAACCATACTCTGTACTTACCACTACATTTTGCAAACTTGTTAGCCAGCTTGTTGTCACTGCACAACATCTTTCGTTTCGTTGTCACACCTACACAGTTTTGGGTTTGGTCGTTAACCACAATTTTACACGTTCGAACTTCATAAGTGGATGCAAGTTTATTTGAGCAGCAGTCGATCAGGAATTGGCTGTCTTCATTTACAAAACTGGTCACTGTGACACCTAGGTAAGATACAAGAGGAGTCCATTGGTGTGCATCCAACCTGGGGGAGGGAGGGGGGAGAGGGGGGTTCCATCATTTTTGGGGTGGGGTGCTCCGCTAGAACATAAGAAACCCTACATAAAATTTTTTTTCCCTGCACCATCTCAGGCTGAAGGGTTAAATTGGGTACCCCATTACAGACCCTAAACTTCCATTTCGCCTAAAACTACTGGGGGGGGGGGGGGGGGGGGGGGGGGAAGGAAAAATTCCTAAACATTCGATAATCCAACAGAAAACCTTTACTCCATCTCAGACCTAGAGGGTGAAACTGGAACCCCGTCTCAGACCTAGAGGGTATCCACCCCAACGTACCCAACAAAGCCGGCGAACTTCCAATAGCCCTCTGGTGGACTCCGCGCTTTACATTACTTGTTTTTGATGTCCCTGTCAGCCCCAGGCAAGCAATTATGGGACATGATTTCATTATTTTAAGACTTTAAATCGACAAAGACGAATTGTTTGATTGTTATGTTAATTCTTGGATTAATTGTTAAACCGATTAAATAACGTTAACTAAGCTGATTATAGGGGAGTACCACGCGAACAGAGTGTCGTAGATATAGGAATACAGCAAAACATAACTATTTTAGATAATAATAATATTTAATAATAATAAGTAAACAAGTCCAAGGACTACAGAAAAGCTGACCGAAATAACAACGTATATATTGAGAATTCTACGATATTTCGGCTGGCCAAACCAGCCTTCTTCAGGTAGATCTTACAAATGAATATTTCACAATGGCAAGTATAAATATGAAGGTGATTACACAATCTAAGAGGAAAAAGGAAATGAATAAGGAAAAATATGGATTTTAGATAATAAAGTTGCAGCATCAAAATCATAGTCTTGGTACTAAACATGCTGAATACCACATATCATAGTATTGGTACTAAACATGCTTGATACCACATATCGTTTGCGAATTTTGTGTAAGTTTACAAAAATAAGGTAGGAGGGATGGAAACCATTGTATGATTATCGTTAGCGGTATCCACAATAATTCTTAACGATAATCATAGAAATAATACAATCATTAAATAAATAATTAATTAATTAATTAATTAATGTTCGGTATCTAGCGCCTAGTTGATGGCGTAAAAACCAGCCTATCTTATGTAATTTCACCCAACTAGATGAACTTTTTGGGTTAACGTTCGCGCCTGTCATTTCCCCCCTGGAATTTAATGTCAACCAAATGAAGAAGACCCCCTGCAGTTTTCCATGGGTAACATTTTGGTGAAAACCCCATGTCTCTACGATGTTCTTTTCTACCCGTAAAAATCCATCGCCCTTTCCGTTTTGGCCGCAAAGCATGCTGGGACAGTTTCATTTGCTATTTCCGAGTCCAGAACTGGATTAAATAACGTTGCAGCGTTAAAATCTTAGTTTGGGTAGTAAACACGACGAACACAACATATTGGTTGCTAATTTGGGGTAAGATATGCGAACAATGCAAAACTGAGGGGGGAGGGCCGGAGGAAAATCCTATGCATTTCCTGTTAATAACGGTGCCCTCCCCCGTTTAGAAGTGGCTAGAATGAGGTTGCAGCTTCAAATCACAATGGATGAAGTGATGTGGCAGAATTAAAATCATGGTTTCTGTACTCGACGCGACGACTGCCATGCGGCATGAACTGCGGATGGCTGTCGGTTCGCGAGCTTGTGATGACATTCAATGCACTTGGATGGAAAATTACAATCGTTTCAAGGAGAAACTTTTTTGGCTGATGTTTAGGCCACTTATTTCCACGAGAAGTGCTCCAAAATTCCACTTGAGCCTTAGTAGGTGGAAAATAACCGTACCATACACCTATGATCACTACCATGCAAGTTGCATGGCACTACCCAAAACGCGCTATGACCTAGCTAGCGTCTAACACACATGTTGGATTATCGTTAGCGGTATCCACTAGTAGTAATAATAATAATAATAATAATAACTAGCAGGGACCCGCGGAACTTCCAGGGTGAAAGGGTGTATGCATGGTTGATGTAGTTCAGATAACAGTAATACTTGTGCTAAGTCATGCTATGCATAGATCCAACAAATAGAATTAATCGTGTCAGTGCTGAAGTAAATGGTAAAGTGCTATGAATATTAATGGTGCAAAACATGTTGATAATTATTATTTTACCAAAGTGTTTTAAAATCTACCCCCAACCCACTCCCCTCCACATGTTTTTTTATAGCCCCCCTTGATAGCTATCGAACCCATGTTCTTTGGTCGAGGTTGGATGGATATACCAAAAATGGCTCTTAACTAACCCTTTCAGGTCTGAGTTTTTGGACCCGATCTTTAGCTATTTCTAGACCGAAAAGAACCCCCCCTCCCCCAAGTAAACTGCTGTCATTGTTACCATGGAATTGTCAACTGATCTATAATACTGGGAGCTCAAACTTTTTTAGTCGGTCATATTGCAAGCAGTTGTTGGATTACTACGGGGCTGGCGGGAAGTTTATTTGGAGGAATACAGAGAATTTAAGGCTTTTTAAAGCCTTTTTCACCATGTATAGAGTGCTGGAGGACATCATTAAGTCTGATGAGAGCTTCAATCAGCACTTTCTCGAAGAACTGAGTCTGTGCCTGGTATTTTGACTGAGAAAGAGCCTTGTGTCTTGCTCGTAGGGATGGGCATGAGCCCTTCAGTCATCCTGCCGTGAGCTTTATAAATGGATGTCTGGAGCCACCTATCATATCTTTTTGGAATATTGGACAACATTTACTTGTCATTAATCGATTCCAATACGAAGCTATTAGGACGAAATGGCTTTAGACTGAGTATATATTTCGAAGAAGGGCTATGTCGCTGTTTGGTTGGATTTCCCGGCATGCTTTGCGGTTAGAGTGGTTGAATTTAGCTTGCGGTGAAGTGCTTACGGAATGAATGGCTTGGTGCTGGGCAAGTTTCAGTGTTCTGGGACAGAAGGTGAGGTTAATGGAACTTTGAAAGCCTATATGTGATGTGAAACATGCATTTTTGTAAGATAATTTAGAACCTGAGGAAAACATGTTTTTTCTGCAAGTGTCATGTTAGTCTTTTTTTCTGATTAGAAATGAAATAATGGAAACTGTAGTTAACTTATGCAAAGAAAGGAGGATTTAGATGATTTTTTCATTTTTAATATGCCTAATACAGTTCAATAGGTTCATTTGTCTATACATTATGCTGTGTAGGAATCTCAGGGCCTTGCTCTTTGAACTTAGCAAGCTAGACTAAAATCCTCAAAGCAAGTAACCAGTAAAATACGTCAAATGACGTGTATCAGCGTCAAAGGTTATCGTTCACCAACGATCCTCTAAATCGGCTAATACAAATGGAAAACACATTTTGGTAGGATTTCAAAATTTCCCCCAAATTTCACTTCCGGTGACAATTTTCCCACACCCTACCCCCTAGGACAATTTCCCTCCATTTTAGGGTTTGTATTGTTTTAGGGTTAGGCATTGTTTGGATAGCCAGTACTATTCCAGGTTCCGAGGAGGTGAAGGCTGCCCCTTACCCCTTAGCAAATGGGCAAAATTATTTTTTCTGAAAAGAAAATTAAACTCACCTGGAGGGAAAGTAATGGTGCTGGTGAATCCGGTAATCGATACGTTGCCGAACTTGCCGCCGGATTTGATGCTGATGAGCAGTTCTTGAAGTGGATCGCCATTTCCGCTAGAGTTTTGCTTTATTCCAAACAAAATGACGACACAATCTATAATAACGCTTCCAGGTTTAGCAGTTACGTTCACAACTTGCACATCATTCGCTATCTTTACGAATGGATCTTTCACCTACAAATTGCAAAATCACAACAAGGAAAAAAACAGATTAATGTCCGAGTGAAATAACTAAAGGCTGCGCGCAACCTGTACTCGAACCGTAGAGAAATTTACTAGACTGGACATGTTGAAATATACCTTCCCACGGTTTTCTGGGAAGAGTACATTAAAATTGCCGTTTGGGGAGTTATAACTTGTATAGGAACGAAGATACTGCTATGCATGGTCTGTGTCTACGCGGCAGGAAATATTTACCTACCGGGTAGGTTAAACCGGCCGCGTCGTTAGCGTGCAAAGCCAGCCGATTGCGTTACTACCCTTCAGAGAGATAATAAAACTAGAGCCGAATGTGTTTTACACATGAGCTTTAAAAATATTTTAATAGCTAGTTTTGACCCCTTATCTTATAATCTGCCTGCATAAGTCTGACCCGATAACGTGTTTCGAGACATTCATTTGTTTTGACTATTGCGTTAGACCTGCGCAGGGGCAGGACATTTCTTTCCGTTGTCGTCGTCTGTTTGAATTTGCTCGGCTTTGCTCTGGTTTGGCTATGTTTTGCCATTTATAAAGCAAGAATTGCTGCCTATTTCCAAAATATTCATATATTTTTGGGTCAATCAAGGTTCCTTTACAAGTATAATAAGGTTGGGAAGAAGTTAAAAGGTAAATAGAGTACCAAGGTCTCACGCCTCGGCGCGGTCACAATGTAATCTCAGAAACTAATTTATCCCACATCGATAGCATGGTAAGGGCCTAATATGCAATTTCCACTTGTGACACCGAAAGAAAAAACAGAGCGCAAGTAATCGCGGCCGTATTATTCATAAAGGCAGCAAAGCGAGGCCAGTCGTCCCAGCTTGGCACAGGAAGAGAAGAAATATACAGTCGATGGCGAAACACTTCCTTATGACCCAAAAGAACACAACAGTACGACAATGACATATTTTGCGATGTTTGGGACAACTGGCCTCGCTCTGGACCCATGCTCGGCACTCTCTTACCACAGGAAGCCCGGTTTCACATCTTTTATCTCGATTTTTTCGATTATAATTAAGAGTTGCTTGCGGAGAAGGCTAGACACATATAACTGACCAAAAAAACATTATAACATAACCACATAACCACAATAACCATTATCTCACCATGTTCACAATCTTGGTGTGGTTATCACTCCCAACTGTGTTCATCGACGCGTCAAAGTCGCCCTCCTTCGTGAATCCAACATGGACGTGAGTTGGTGGCTCTAGATTTGGTAAATAATTAACATTTACACCGTCGTTATAGAGTGCATTGATGTCAGTTAACAATTTAAAATTTAGGCCATTTGTCAGTTGACAGTTAAACGCTAAAATACCATTTTTAGGTTAGTTTCGAAATTAGCATTATTTTGTTGAATTTCAAAGCTGGATCTTCAATTTATCAGCTAACAGTAAAAATTTAATTATCAGACAGTTAACAGTTAAAAATATCCTTAGTTAAATTTTAGGCCTTGTCATCCAGATTCTTTGAATAGTCAAGCTTGAGAAGCACTAATAATCCGGTGGAATTTCTCGCTTTCAAAATTGTTACCTTTGCGTATATATTATTGTGTTAATTTTTTATATCATTGTCCTTTATGTCATAATATATAATGTAGTGCGAGAACCATTCAAAGGCGGCTTCAGTCCAATTTGCACTAGACGGGATTGAATACTTACTATAATTAGTTACAATTGTAATTCCTTGTATTTGGAAACACCGTCTTGTCCTCATTGTCGGTCTTTAAATACTAGGCGCGTTTTATTGGATTAATATTATTTACATGTACATACGCTAAAAATATTCATAAAGTCACAGTTCTTTTAAATAAGCTTTGATTCAGTTATTTGATTCAGGCAATTGCCAGGACATATAGAGCAGCACTCTTGGCAATTGCCAGGATCGTCGAGAACATCATTCTTGGCAATTGCGAGGACATAGACTGAGAACGTCCGTCACTCTTGGCAATTGCCAGGACACACAGAACATCACTCCTGGCAATTTTCAGGCCATAACCTGCGTCACGAGCCCATTACCAGGAGCGTGCATCTCCCAGATTAGGTCTGTCCAACAGCAGAACAGATGATGTAGCTATTTTTAGCTTTGTGTCTCCCGCGAGAAGCAACAAAGGACGTCACTTTTAACCAATAAGGATGCACTGAAAATTGTAATTAACACGGTTCAAACTGCTAAAAAATACTAAAAGTTTAACGCAAGAGAACAAAAGACAACGTAATTGCATACCACAACTTCGCAACTATAAATAGCCACATCGTCTACTGTGATGTGGGCGCTACCCATCACATAAGTACGCTACTGGTAATAGGCTCCTGGTGATATATACTATAAATAGCCACATCGTCTACTGTGATGTGGGCGCTACCCATCACATAAGTACGCTACTGGTAATAGGCTCCTGGTGATATATACTATAAATAGCCACATCGTCTACTGTGATGTGGGCGCTACCCATCACATAAGTACGCTACTGGTAATAGGCTCCTGGTGATATATACTATAAATAGCCACATCGTCTACTGTGCTGTGGGCGCTACCCATCACATAAGTACGCTACTGGTAATAGGCTCCTGGTGATATATACTATAAATAGCCACATCGTCTACTGTGATGTGGGCGCTACCCATCACATAAGTACGCTACTGGTAATAGGCTCCTGGTGATATATACTATAAATAGCCACATCGTCTACTGTGCTGTGGGCGCTACCCATCACATAAGTACGCTACTGGTAATAGGCTCCTGGTGATATATACTATAAATAGCCACATCGTCTACTGTGATGTGGGCGCTACCCATCACATAAGTACGCTACTGGTAATAGGCTCCTGGTGATATATACTATAAATAGCCACATCGTCTACTGTGCTGTGGGCGCTACCCATCACATAAGTACGCTACTGGTAATAGGCTCCTGGTGATATATACTATAAATAGCCACATCGTCTACTGTGCTGTGGGCGCTACCCATCACATAAGTACGCTACTGGTAATAGGCTCCTGGTGATATATACTATAAATAGCCACATCGTCTACTGTGATGTGGGCGCTACCCATCACATAAGTACGCTACTGGTAATAGGCTCCTGGTGATATATACTATAAATAGCCACATCGTCTACTGTGATGTGGGCGCTACCCATCACATAAGTACGCTACTGGTAATAGGCTCCTGGTGATATATACTATAAATAGCCACATCGTCTACTGTGATGTGGGCGCTACCCATCACATAAGTACGCTACTGGTAATAGGCTCCTGGTGATATATACTATAAATAGCCACATCGTCTACTGTGATGTGGGCGCTACCCATCACATAAGTACGCTACTGGTAATAGGCTCCTGGTGATATATACTATAAATAGCCACATCGTCTACTGTGATGTGGGCGCTACCCATCACATAAGTACGCTACTGGTAATAGGCTCCTGGTGATATATACTATAAATAGCCACATCGTCTACTGTGATGTGGGCGCTACCCATCACATAAGTACGCTACTGGTAATAGGCTCCTGGTGATATATACTATAAATAGCCACATCGTCTACTGTGATGTGGGCGCTACCCATCACATAAGTACGCTACTGGTAATAGGCTCCTGGTGATATATACTATAAATAGCCACATCGTCTACTGTGATGTGGGCGCTACCCATCACATAAGTACGCTACTGGTAATAGGCTCCTGGTGATATATACTATAAATAGCCACATCGTCTACTGTGATGTGGGCGCTACCCATCACATAAGTACGCTACTGGTAATAGGCTCCTGGTGATATATACTATAAATAGCCACATCGTCTACTGTGATGTGGGCGCTACCCATCACATAAGTACGCTACTGGTAATAGGCTCCTGGTGATATATACTATAAATAGCCACATCGTCTACTGTGATGTGGGCGCTACCCATCACATAAGTACGCTACTGGTAATAGGCTCCTGGTGATATATACTATAAATAGCCACATCGTCTACTGTGATGTGGGCGCTACCCATCACATAAGTACGCTACTGGTAATAGGCTCCTGGTGATATATACTATAAATAGCCACATCGTCTACTGTGATGTGGGCGCTACCCATCACATAAGTACGCTACTGGTAATAGGCTCCTGGTGATATATACTATAAATAGCCACATCGTCTACTGTGATGTGGGCGCTACCCATCACATAAGTACGCTACTGGTAATAGGCTCCTGGTGATATATACTATAAATAGCCACATCGTCTACTGTGCTGTGGGCGCTACCCATCACATAAGTACGCTACTGGTAATAGGCTCCTGGTGATATATACTATAAATAGCCACATCGTCTACTGTGATGTGGGCGCTACCCATCACATAAGTACGCTACTGGTAATAGGCTCCTGGTGATATATACTATAAATAGCCACATCGTCTACTGTGATGTGGGCGCTACCCATCACATAAGTACGCTACTGGTAATAGGCTCCTGGTGATATATACTATAAATAGCCACATCGTCTACTGTGCTGTGGGCGCTACCCATCACATAAGTACGCTACTGGTAATAGGCTCCTGGTGATATATACTATAAATAGCCACATCGTCTACTGTGATGTGGGCGCTACCCATCACATAAGTACGCTACTGGTAATAGGCTCCTGGTGATATATACTATAAATAGCCACATCGTCTACTGTGATGTGGGCGCTACCCATCACATAAGTACGCTACTGGTAATAGGCTCCTGGTGATATATACTATAAATAGCCACATCGTCTACTGTGATGTGGGCGCTACCCATCACATAAGTACGCTACTGGTAATAGGCTCCTGGTGATATATACTATAAATAGCCACATCGTCTACTGTGATGTGGGCGCTACCCATCACATAAGTACGCTACTGGTAATAGGCTCCTGGTGATATATACTATAAATAGCCACATCGTCTACTGTGATGTGGGCGCTACCCATCACATAAGTACGCTACTGGTAATAGGCTCCTGGTGATATATACTATAAATAGCCACATCGTCTACTGTGATGTGGGCGCTACCCATCACATAAGTACGCTACTGGTAATAGGCTCCTGGTGATATATACTATAAATAGCCACATCGTCTACTGTGATGTGGGCGCTACCCATCACATAAGTACGCTACTGGTAATAGGCTCCTGGTGATATATACTATAAATAGCCACATCGTCTACTGTGCTGTGGGCGCTACCCATCACATAAGTACGCTACTGGTAATAGGCTCCTGGTGATATATACTATAAATAGCCACATCGTCTACTGTGATGTGGGCGCTACCCATCACATAAGTACGCTACTGGTAATAGGCTCCTGGTGATATATACTATAAATAGCCACATCGTCTACTGTGATGTGGGCGCTACCCATCACATAAGTACGCTACTGGTAATAGGCTCCTGGTGATATATACTATAAATAGCCACATCGTCTACTGTGCTGTGGGCGCTACCCATCACATAAGTACGCTACTGGTAATAGGCTCCTGGTGATATATACTATAAATAGCCACATCGTCTACTGTGATGTGGGCGCTACCCATCACATAAGTACGCTACTGGTAATAGGCTCCTGGTGATATATACTATAAATAGCCACATCGTCTACTGTGATGTGGGCGCTACCCATCACATAAGTACGCTACTGGTAATAGGCTCCTGGTGATATATACTATAAATAGCCACATCGTCTACTGTGATGTGGGCGCTACCCATCACATAAGTACGCTACTGGTAATAGGCTCCTGGTGATATATACTATAAATAGCCACATCGTCTACTGTGCTGTGGGCGCTACCCATCACATAAGTACGCTACTGGTAATAGGCTCCTGGTGATATATACTATAAATAGCCACATCGTCTACTGTGCTGTGGGCGCTACCCATCACATAAGTACGCTACTGGTAATAGGCTCCTGGTGATATATACTATAAATAGCCACATCGTCTACTGTGCTGTGGGCGGTACCCATCACATAAGTACGCTACTGGTAATAGGCTCCTGGTGATATATACTATAAATAGCCACATCGTCTACTGTGCTGTGGGCGCTACCCATCACATAAGTACGCTACTGGTAATAGGCTCCTGGTGATATATACTATAAATAGCCACATCGTCTACTGTGATGTGGGCGCTACCCATCACATAAGTACGCTACTGGTAATAGGCTCCTGGTGATATATACTATAAATAGCCACATCGTCTACTGTGCTGTGGGCGCTACCCATCACATAAGTACGCTACTGGTAATAGGCTCCTGGTGATATATACTATAAATAGCCACATCGTCTACTGTGCTGTGGGCGCTACCCATCACATAAGTACGCTACTGGTAATAGGCTCCTGGTGATATATACTATAAATAGCCACATCGTCTACTGTGCTGTGGGCGCTACCCATCACATAAGTACGCTACTGGTAATAGGCTCCTGGTGATATATACTATAAATAGCCACATCATCTACTGTGATGTGGGCGCTACCCATCACATAAGTACGCTACTGGTAATAGGCTCCTGGTGATATATACTATAAATAGCCACATCGTCTACTGTGATGTGGGCGCTACCCATCACATAAGTACGCTACTGGTAGTAGGCTCCTGGTGATATATACTATAAATAGCCACATCGTCTACTGTGATGTGGGCGCTACCCATCACATAAGTACGCTACTGGTAATAGGCTCCTGGTGATATATACTATAAATAGCCACATCGTCTACTGTGCTGTGGGCGCTACCCATCACATAAGTACGCTACTGGTAATAGGCTCCTGGTGATATATACTATAAATAGCCACATCGTCTACTGTGCTGTGGGCGCTACCCATCACATAAGTACGCTACTGGTAATAGGCTCCTGGTGATATATACTATAAATAGCCACATCGTCTACTGTGCTGTGGGCGCTACCCATCACATAAGTACGCTACTGGTAATAGGCTCCTGGTGATATATACTATAAATAGCCACATCGTCTAATGTGATGTGGGCGCTACCCATCACATAAGTACGCTACTGGTAATAGGCTCCTGGTGATATATACTATAAATAGCCACATCGTCTACTGTGCTGTGGGCGCTACCCATCACATAAGTACGCTACTGGTAATAGGCTCCTGGTGATATATACTATAAATAGCCACATCGTCTACTGTGCTGTGGGCGCTATCCATCACATAAGTACGCTACTGGTAATAGGCTCCTGGTGATATATACTATAAATAGCCACATCGTCTACTGTGCTGTGGGCGCTACCCATCACATAAGTACGCTACTGGTAATAGGCTCCTGGTGATATATACTATAAATAGCCACATCGTCTACTGTGCTGTGGGCGCTACCCATCACATAAGTACGCTACTGGTAATAGGCTCCTGGTGATATATACTATAAATAGCCACATCGTCTACTGTGCTGTGGGCGCTACCCATCAAATAAGGACGCTACTGGTAATAGGCTCCTGGTGATATATACTATAAATAGCCACATCGTCTACTGTGCTGTGGGCGCTACCCATCACATAAGTACGCTACTGGTAATAGGCTCCTGGTGATATATACTATAAATAGCCACATCGTCTACTGTGATGTGGGCGCTACCCATCACATAAGTACGCTACTGGTAATAGGCTCCTGGTGATATATACTATAAATAGCCACATCGTCTACTGTGATGTGGGCGCTACCCATCACATAAGTACGCTACTGGTAATAGGCTCCTGGTGATATATACTATAAATAGCCACAACGTCTACTGTGCTGTGGGCGCTACCCATCACATAAGTACGCTACTGGTAATAGGCTCCTGGTGATATATACTATAAATAGCCACATCGTCTACTGTGATGTGGGCGCTACCCATCACATAAGTACGCTACTGGTAATAGGCTCCTGGTGATATATACTATAAATAGCCACATCGTCTACTGTGATGTGGGCGCTACCCATCACATAAGTACGCTACTGGTAATAGGCTCCTGGTGATATATACTATAAATAGCCACATCGTCTACTGTGCTGTGGGCGCTACCCATCACATAAGTACGCTACTGGTAATAGGCTCCTGGTGATATATACTATAAATAGCCACATCGTCTACTGTGCTGTGGGCGCTACCCATCACATAAGTACGCTACTGGTAATAGGCTCCTGGTGATATATACTATAAATAGCCACATCGTCTACTGTGCTGTGGGCGCTACCCATCACATAAGTACGCTACTGGTAATAGGCTCCTGGTGATATATACTATAAATAGCCACATCGTCTACTGTGATGTGGGCGCTACCCATCACATAAGTACGCTACTGGTAATAGGCTCCTGGTGATATATACTATAAATAGCCACATCGTCTACTGTGATGTGGGCGCTACCCATCACATAAGTACGCTACTGGTAATAGGCTCCTGGTGATATATACTATAAATAGCCACATCGTCTACTGTGCTGTGGGCGCTACCCATCACATAAGTACGCTACTGGTAATAGGCTCCTGGTGATATATACTACAAATAGCCACATCGTCTACTGTGATGTGGGCGCTACCCATCACATAAGTACGCTACTGGTAATAGGCTCCTGGTGATATATACTATAAATAGCCACATCGTCTACTGTGATGTGGGCGCTACCCATCACATAAGTACGCTACTGGTAATAGGCTCCTGGTGATATATACTATAAATAGCCACATCGTCTACTGTGATGTGGGCGCTACCCATCACATAAGTACGCTACTGGTAATAGGCTCCTGGTGATATATACTATAAATAGCCACATCGTCTACTGTGATGTGGGCGCTACCCATCACATAAGTACGCTACTGGTAATAGGCTCCTGGTGATATATACTATAAATAGCCACATCGTCTACTGTGATGTGGGCGCTACCCATCACATAAGTACGCTACTGGTAATAGGCTCCTGGTGATATATACTATAAATAGCCACATCGTCTACTGTGATGTGGGCGCTACCCATCACATAAGTACGCTACTGGTAATAGGCTCCTGGTGATATATACTATAAATAGCCACATCGTCTACTGTGATGTGGGCGCTACCCATCACATAAGTACGCTACTGGTAACAGGCTCCTGCCTGCGTTAATTTTGGAAATTGCCAGCACATTGTATTACAATGTCTTGGTGATATTTAGAGCATAATCATTATATGTCTAGGCAATTGTCAACATAAGTTACTGTTTTGCATTTGATTTACTTCCTTCTGAGCATGCCAAGAAAGTTTGTGTTTCTTTGGCCAGGAATTTCCTTAGACACTATGGCATAATTTTAACGAATGGCCGAAAGGTACATGAAATACAACGCAGTTAATTTGGCTCATTTTATACTAATACCTTAATTAGCTTCGTTTCCTAGAATAATGTTTTGGCATTAATTGAAGTTATTTACTAAATATATTTGACGAATGGAGGTCAGATTTTCGCAGAAAAAAAAAACGATTTGTGATACTTTTAACCAATATTTATAGTTTGAAATATCAGTATCGATTTTGGAACGTGTTACAGTAACCGATGACATAAGAAAACAAGTATTCTGCATGGGTAGTTTTTACTAGAGTATTTAGGCACGAGAATACTATAAATCCTAATCGCATGAAAGCCAAGAGTTTGATAGCTCTTAAACCGTAAAACCAGTAACCGATGACGGAATAGAACAAGCATTCTGTGTAGTTTTTACTTGAGTACTTAGGCACGAGAATACGTCTATAAATCTTAATCGCATGAAAGCACAGCAATCAAACAACTCTTTTTGTATAACACGATGCTGGATCGTATTATTGCTGCCGCAGCGAGCGAGCCCTTATATACTTCATATTAGTGCTATAAGGAAAGATTGACAAACCATGGTACGGAAATATTGTTTGATACCGAAAATTTTCGCGGTTATTTTTGTTTTGTTATTTAACGTTCTCCTTTTTCCCTTGCGTCATAAATGAGCTCTCAGGCAATGTAAAGACAGGACAACTAATATCTGACATCCGTCCGTTGGTCTGTTGGCAGTGCAACTGAACCAGTTGTTTAATAAACACTTTCACCTCTAAAAAAACCTTCCGTCTAAACATCATAAATTGACTAGAGCAGGCTCATGGGAATAGGGGGAGGAGGGGAACATTGATCTTATCATTAGCCTCATTTCAGATTCCGCTTCAATCTTGTGCCGAACGAAATTGAAATAAAGGATAATAATTGGGCGGCGTTGTTTATCTAATTAGGTTCGGCACACTAAGTAAGCGCAGCGGCATCTTTCACGTTCGCAAGCAAATGGCTGAGAGCTTAGTGCTCTCGAAACTCAACTACTCTTGTGTATATTTCCATCCTTTGCCTCTGTATCAGCAGAAGCTTCTACAGCGTGTCCAAAATGTTTGTGCGGGTTACGTTCTTGTACGATACGCTAAGGTGGAGGACCTCAAGTTATTTGTTTTAACTTGTACTTACTGATTATTTTACCGTGTTTAAATAAAGCTCTGTATAACAGGAACTGGCCCGATTACTTAAGACTTAAACTGCATGAAGTACCTGCTTATAACCTAAGATTAGCTTCAGCTGCATGTTATTCTCGAGATACCCAAAGAAACAGGGACCTTTCAGAACTCTGCAGCCAGGCTTTTCAATAGCTTACCAACCAATATTAGGAATATGACAGATTATTTGACCTTCTGCGCTTACGCCCAGGATCACCTATTTGCTTCATGATTTTATTTATTTATTTATTTTAGTCACCTATTTATTTATTTATCTTTGTTGATACCGAGTCTTTCGCTTTAATATTTTATATAATTGTAAATAGTTAATTAGATTCGTTGATGTAGCCGCTGTTATCATGTATTGTAAGTATCCGTACAGGCGAAGAGCCACTTAAGTGGAAATACTGTATTAAATTAAAGTCATTATTATTATTATTAAACGGGCCAAAGTTAGAACGTAGAATGGACCAATACGAAATTTGGACGCAGGTATTCACATTTGTATTGGGACCGTACAAGCACTCCATTTTGCCTTCACTTCGTATCAAGACACTCAACCAGTTCAGGAGAACTCCTGTTCATTTTGGATTTGTCGCCAGCGCCCCTCGTGCAGTGCCCACTGCAAATATTTAACAATCAGACATTCTATATTCTGTCTCCTACTTCCTAAATTACAATACGTCATGCTGAGCCGGACACGAAAACCAGGAAAAATCCTGTTGGAAAAATTCTGGAACGTGTTCTCCAACCCTTGCTGCAGCAATGCTCTTGGAGGTTAAGAGCCTAATAAAGATTATGGTATCATCTAGCTCTGAACATTTAAATAAATACTTTGATCGCCCTAAAATAAATCCACAAACGTTGAATAAGCGTTCTACTGGGAGCTGGCTAGAGTGCTTTTCACATGCTATATTACACTATATATAGTCACTCCCTTGACACACTGCTTCATCCTCACGTGCTATACTCACGTGCCGTCAAAATAAACATTTCTGCCTTTATCATTACATTCCAACGGCAGAAATGTATGATTTCCCTTGTTCTCGCCCTTCCCTACCCTGGCTACCAGAGGCTCGAAATCGTCGGGGCGAGCGAAGCGAGACCAGCTGAAATGAAGCCGCAGGCTTGAATTTCAGCACGAGTCGCGAAGCGACGAGCCTCTGGCCGCTCGAGTAGAGATTTTCGTTTCTTCCGGTACAGAATCTGTACCTCGTCCCTGATTGGTTGATTGAGTTGTGGCCATGGAAACTGAGGCATTCGGATCAAAGGAACATTTTGATTGGCTTTCATCTTGAGATCGTGTTACAAACCGGTTCACGAGTCTTGACAGATTATACACAAACGGCGTTAATGTTTCACAGTGCTGTACAGTTTGAGTTATTAGCCTCGAAATAAACGAGTTTAAGTCTGTTCGTGTTCTTGAAGCGGCGTGATGTCTTCTTAGTACGGCCTACTGGCTAAGGAAAATCGCTGATTTTCCAACTCATACCTGGTATTTGCTTCTTCCTTCACGTTCGATTATCCAAAACGAGCAATTGTACTGGTGGTTTGCCCTCTATATGCCCTGATTTACTCCCACATAACAGAGCTAGAACAACGAGGAATCAAAGGATGCTCATTGGGAGATCCAAACATCAAACCCGACGAAGTAAATCGAGGAGAAGTTTCCTTTATCTTCACAAATTCCGACAACGGCATGTTTTACGTTTTGAATCACACACGACTGTGACATGCAAATTAACCGCTGAGTCGAAACCAGTTTGACTAGACTTGTAAACATAAAAGCGAGGCTATGGGCATGAGATTGAGGTTGGCTATTCGAGCGGCCAGAGGGGCTCAACGGTCGTCACGCAAAACAAAACTCCTTCGGGGAATCAAAACTCTTTCGATCGCGGCACATTACAGTAGGTATATTCGTACCTGAGCCCCTCTGGAACCAGGGTAGCCCTTCCCATGAACCTTTTCACAAGCTATACGTTGCTCGTTTTCATGTGACGTCATCGCCGCCATCTTGGTGTGACGTTAACAAAAGATTCCTAGTTCGGTCTACAATGAAACCAAAATACTTCTTTGTTTGATTCAACCAACATGGCCGCCACGTCTTTGTTATCTGAATCTCTAGGGATTGATTGCAAACCAGCAATTGACAACATGATATTGTATAGATTGTATAGGTTTAAAGTGCCAAAAACTCTTCTTGCAATTTTTATAGCTATGAACCTCCGAAACGTTTTCAGTACTTCTGCGAAGAAAGTTTTGGTTTACAGTGTATACTTTATGTTCTACGCTGGTTTGAAATCGTGTAAAGTTGACCTTTTATGATCCATGAGCCTGGGTCGATTCCTGGGTAGACGTCATCTCGACGTCATATAATTAATTCGACTTTGCAATCGATATCATTTGAAGAAATACTTTAAATGCTGACTAAAGTGACTTTCTTCTTTACTAACAACTCACAAACTGTGTATATTCTCTATAAATCTACGCGGTCATGGGTCAGGAAAGGTCAAATTTACACGGCGATTTCAAACAAGCGTAGAACATTGAGTATTCTCTGTAAGCCAAAACGTTCGTCAAAGAAGTGCTCAGGACTTTTCAAAAGTTCATTGCTATAAAACTTGCACGAAGGGTTATAGGCACGGCTTTAAGGAGCCGGCTTTATTCAAATGTTAAAACCACGGATGAACACAAGTAGTTACCATTAGATGGAGAGGCTGTTGTAGGCGCTTCAGTAGTGGTGTCGCTACTGACTGCAACAGTTGTGGATGAAGGCGTCGCAGACACAACAACACTTTCACTGATTGAAGCAGAGCTAGAGGAGACAGTCCCACCTGCATCAGACGTAGTACTTGACGGGACAATAGACGTAGAAGCATACGAACTTGTTGACTGCGGGGTAAGTGACGCAGTTGAAGTTGCTGATTGTACAGGTGCACTTGATGTTGCAGTGCTTGAGGCTAACAAGTGAGCAATGTATGTTTAATACAGTCAAACAGCACAAATCTAAGAAACTGGGTGCTTTGTTGTCTCCGCGGCAAAATGCCACGCGCATGCGTTTTGACGAGCCCAGCGCGCGTCCGCCCCAGTTTCCCGCCGAAACTAAAAGAAAACAGGGGCCATCACCCTTGTTTTTAGTTTTACGTACGTACGCATATTTACATGAAATGTTTCGCGAAGAATAAGAAAACTAATTAATAGCTAAGCCTAAGACTTCAACAGGTTTAAGTTTTCTTAATTTGTAATTCACTGTGAGTTTACTAAGTTATAAAATTATTTACTAAAAAAGGTTTACGACAGCGGAAACTTGTATTTGACTCCAGAGCCTTCGTTCTTTCGGCCAGCGGAGCATAACGTTTTGCCGCAGTGCACACAGCGGTCAAACGTCTGCGCGTGGGCGGCCGCGCGAATTTCCCGCGCAAAATTTACCTTAAAACATATTACAGTGAACTTCTACCCCCAAAAGTTAAGAAAAATACGTGAAAGTTAAGCTTTTTATTTTCACAGTCGACGGGAAATTGAACAAACTTCAAACTGTGAGTTTACCAAATTGTTTCGTAATTTACCAAAGAAGTTCTCAAGGTTTGAAAGCGGGTTTGTGAACAGTGACGGCCGCCGGCTCGCTTTGAATTTGTTTTGGAATAGGTTGTTGTTGCAAGACTTTTGACACATGCGCAGACGTTTGACCGCTGTGTGGCCGCAGTGTGTCTCGGAGAAGCTTACTTGGATTTCACATAGAAGGAAGTCTTAGCCGTGTATTATTAATACTGTCTTCTCAAAGTCATGAATAATGAGGTCAACAGCCAATAGAAACGACGCATTTCGTCACGTGCACGAGGTTTGATAATATACCTGGTAAAGGCCGTTCGGCACTGATTTTGTCACGAGCATGAATCTTGATATCCAATGAAATGACAGATCAACATAAAAAAATGCTTTATGATGTAGATTTAAGCGTGATATGAAAGCAAACAATCATTTAAAAACAACAGAACACAGTTAACTGCCATGTTCACTTGTCCACGCATTTTTTCAGTACGAGCGCGTGTTACATTGTGGCGGCACCCCTTCGTGGTTTTGGAGTTTTAGAGAAAGGCCTTTGTTACAGCCACCCAAACCACACTGCAATTTAACAAATTGAAGTTAGTTTTTTATGTGTCTGTCCTAATATTGACAATGATTTTCGTCATAACATGGTCAAAATAGCTGTGGATCCACGAGGCGTCTTCGCCAGACACAGACACATAAAAAACTAACTACGTTACTACGTTACTAAGTGGAGTAACTCTTGCGCTCTTCCACTTGTCGGATTGATTAAATAAGTACTAAGTCAGTGAGTCAGAGATCAGGTCGGGGCACTCCCTAATAAGTTTAGCAGAGATCAGTATTATCTAGGCCAGCTGCCTTAGACTTGCAAAGTTTGGATAACAATACGAAAACAGACGATCGGTCTGTTGCCTACAAAGAGAAACGATAAGCATATGTCGACGTCCCCCCCCCCCTCCCCCACCCGAGGGGACTAAACAAACCCGATACACCAAGAACAGATGTGACGTTGAAGACTTTGGTAGTCGTTTGGCTTACCTGACGGTAACGGTGTCATTGGCGAGCTCGACTGGCTAGTGGCCAAAGCTGTAGAGTAAAATTCAAAAACCAATTACACAAAATATTCTCAAGCAAAAACAAGATAATTATTACATGATTAAACAGCATACATTCTGTGCATTTTACGACCTAAAAGAACAGATGAGTTTACTAATCGAAGGTAGGTTCGTTGACCAAGCGAAGTGGGTACTGATGTTCACCTGCCTCGCCCACAACTGGTCAGCCGCCTTATGTCAGTAACAACCCTACATAGCAACTATAGCCTCAAGTATACAGCCGCATTTTCAGCTCCAGCCGTTTTTTTCAGCTCGTCTCATTTTCCCCCAGCTCGATCGTCATGCGGCTGTACTTCAGCCTACATAGCAACCCTACAAAGGATGTCTGCTTCCGACATTGCATTGGCATGGTTCTCAAATTACTTCGATCACAAATCGCACATAAATGACAAGAGTACACGGAATTTTACACAGATTGTTACGTATACGAATGTATGCAGAGGACACGAGCTTGACATATATATGCCTCGAACGACAAAGAAGAGATCGTACTATCAATTAGCCTCCTATGCAGCCGTTCTAGCCGATACTAAGAACGGCTGCATAGGAAGCTAACTATCAATGAACCGTGATCTTGAAACCGTTCATGAATAATGGTTAACTAATTAAACTGAGCTTGCAATAAGCTTAATAGGTTAAATGTAACTAAAACTGTATAAAGATATACTATTAGGGACTCGACAAAAAATAGCATCATTGCCAAGTAGTCTTAATATAAATCTACATGGAAAGCAAATTGATAAAAAGAGTTCATTGAAGAGCTTCTGCGTTAATATTGATGAACACCTTACATGGGAGGATCACGTAAACTATATATCTAAGAAAATTGTCAAGGTGATTGATGTACATTGTACATTGTACTACGCAGGCTGAAACCATACCTCCCTATAGCTATCCTAATAAAAATACACAAATCGTTAATTTTACCTCAATTGGATTACTTTAGTGAAGTATGGGGTAGTCTGGGGAAAACACTGTCAGTTAAACTACAAAAATTGCAAAATAGAGCTGCCAGGATCATCACTAGTTCAAATTACGATATCAGGTCTGATCACATTTTAGCTGAACTGAGTTGGAAGAAGCTATACGAGAGACGGCAGTCTATTAACTTGCTTCAGTGGTTTACAAATGCACCCATGATAGCGTGCCAGAGTATCTTTAGTTAGTGACATTTTTACACAAACAAATTCTATCCAATAATACAATCTTAGAAATTCGGATTCATGATCAGCTCTGTTTGTACCGAGACCAAATAGTGAGGCAGGGAAAAGTAGCTTTTCCTCTAGTGCTGTGGAATTCACTTCCAAGGTGCGCTGACCTATATGATAAATTCATGAAATTGCTGCCATCAGGCATGATAGTATACATATAGGATAATTTATTATAGTTTCGTCAAATTGATCGTTGTTACAGTATAAGTATTTAATTGTTTATTTTTCATCATCGTCGCTTAGGACAATCTGGAGTAATTTTTTTGTGATGATTTCAGTTCAACATTTTTGGTTCCGTGTTGACGGGACGGTTTTCAAATTTCTGAACGGAAAGCTCCCATTGTTTGGAATTCTAAAGACCTCTAATGAGAGTTGGAATTCGCCTCCTTTCATGATATTTGTTATGAAGCCTTGGTTCGTGAAATATATGTAATTGTTTCGCTGGAGCCAAGTTATATTTCACTCCATCTTCGCCGTTTCTCTTCAAATTATTTTTGAAGAACCGACAAAGTAGGAGCAGGTTCAGCTAAATTGCTGGTATATTTTCTGATTCTGGAAAACGTTTTCAGGTGAGTTTGGGTTGTCCGTTGTCTTGACTTTAGTGTGGTTTGGCTGATGTTTTTTTCTTTGACTTTGTCATATGTTGCTTTGTATATATTACTTTGTTTCTTTGTATATATTACATATGTTGCTTTGTATATATTACATTGTTTTTTGGCAAAAGGGTTTTTGTAATGTTATTTTTTCTGACGTTTTTTCGATGCTTTTTTCACTAAACGTTTCATGTGGAAACAATCTCAATCAACTCCAGTCGCAGCGATCCATCTTACCGACGATTTACCGTTGAGAGCTTAAAGCCTGGTTTTTACTAACGACGTAAGCACAAGCGCAAGCACAAGAGTCCTTATTTCACAGTGAAAACGAGCTCGACGCAAGCACTGACGCAAGCACAAGGACAAGGCCTTGTGCATATGCTTGCGTTCGCGTTGTGCTAGTGAAAACGGAAGACAACGCAAGCACAAGGGAGTCTTTGACAGCTAATTACGTTTGACCAATCAAACCACTCGTTTTAGATCCCTCTCACGTAACCGCGCGTTGTGCAAAAACAAGATGGCGGGAGTTGAGGCATTGACAAGTGACCAGCGAGTCTTGCGCTTATTGCACGGTTCGTTTTCACTTGACGCATATCTCTTGTGCTGTGGTTGCGCTTGTGCTTGCGTCGCTAGTGAAAACCAGGCTTAAGCAACCAGGACGGCAACGTCAAGGACGACGGCATAAAACAATAGCCTTAATTATTTATAAAATACAATAGCTGCACGTGAAAATGCACGCAGTCGCCTACATTTCAACCGTTGTCTGGAAAATACAACGTGAAAACCCCACATTTTACATTTACAAGCTAAGAGAACGCCAACGCATAGTTAATAGAGCCATTCTATTAACTATGGCCAACGTAAGAAAGTAAATCACTCCGTTTTCGTTCCGCGAGAACGGAACTCTATGCTTATCACATTTTTTGAAGATATGAATGTGAAAAGTAATTAAAGGCGAACGAATGAAATAGTAAACATCATATTTCGGGAGAAACCATTTTTCTAGGTGCCGTCCTCGTTACCGTCGCCATCGTTGATGCTTATATGAAAAATCCTAACGACGTGACAAATGTAGCATCCATTCAACCGGCCATGGATCGAAACTATACAAAACGGTCACCATGGAAACCTGATAGTAAACAAACTAGAAATATGCTTATAGCTGTACCACACACCCACTCGCTTGTTTTTCTAATATTCATTATTTGCTCGTGTGATGCATGGGAGTGTTTTCTACAAACAAGTAACTTTCTGCTAGCTAATAATCTACGGTCTTTGTTTCGCTGTATGATGTCTGTGTCCGTGGAACTAATATTTACGACAAACTGTTCCATTATGGCAGACATGTCTAAATTAGAAATTAGAATAATAGTTAGAAACCATGCGTGCGGAACAACAACTAGAAATGCGTTCTGAAGTATAAATGAATATTAATATTGTTCCGATTTGAAGCATATTAGAAAAATACAGTAGTCCGAGTAGAAATAATACGAGACATGAGATTGAAGTTATACTTTTGCCGATAATCTTGTAGAAAATATCAGAAGTCCATAACCAGAAGTGTCCATCTCACACTATAGGGTTTGGCCCATCAGTTTACAGAGTAGTCTATTTATAGAAACGTTTTCCCGCCATCTCGCAGCCAATCATATTCTTCGAAAATTTATCAGCAGTACCTGATTGGCTAATACAGCGATTTCCTTTGTTTGTAATATTGTACAGTTAATTATATATGCGACAAAATTTTGGCGGACAAGGCGAGAGAATGCTACTTGCTAGTGTAGAAACTTCTTGATAATCAGCTATTTCTCATTTATAACAGGCAAGAACTGGTGAGCACCACATGTTCAGGAAAGACCATTATAAACCAGAACATGTGGTTCCTTTGTAACCTTTTATTTTCCCGTTTCATCCGTTTCAGACTTCGTGTTTAATACAGCACTTGTGTGATGTATACAGAACGAAGCTAAGTTTTGTCTTTTGGTTCATAAGCACAGATTTTTGTAGTGATATTTGGCATAAATACAGCAAGTGATAAATATCACATACAAATCATGCTATTTTTGTTTATAATATGACCTAAGAAATGTACTGAAAAAGACAATCACATGTTCTCTCAAGAGTAATTAAGTGCACCGAATTTGTTTACTTTGAGTTTGAGCTCAGTCAAGTGAACATTTGAAAATCCTGTAAGTAATTTGCGTTTGGCAGATAAAAGAACAGCCCAGCAAATCTCCAAGCAAGGCTTAATAATCGACCGGAACTGAAAGAAAATAGCTATAAACTGTGAAAAAAAGTCAATTTCTGGTACACTTAACACTAGCAAGAAGCGAAGTTTGATTTGAGGCAGTTCGACAGTTGTCACTTTGCTGTTTTATTAAAAACACTAACTGTTATACATCTCCAAGAATAAACAATCGAAAACTGAACGCAACTATCGCAGCTGGAAATGAAATTCCAGTTCTAAAATTAGTACAAACAAGGGTTTTTTCTTCAGGCAACCAGTGAACAAGATTATTAGAAGATTTGAATCAACTGCCTCACGGCAACGGGTCATATGAGACCGAGTTTCCAAGGCCGATTTCAATGGATTAAAAACAAAACAATTAAATAAAAAACTAAAAGTAAACTTGGCTTACTTTGATTTAATTTTGTCCTTGTATAATGTCAGTTGTTCCTGGCCAGATGAATGTGAATTTTCGGTTCCGTTTTCATTCATTGTCATAATTCAAACTTTTATACTCGTCGCTAGTCAACACTTGAAGACTTGAAAATCACTTTTAACTTTCTCAAATCACCCCAAGATCCATTAGCAGAGGCACAGATGATCAGTCTATACATTTCGTTTCATTACAATTCCAATATCTTCAATTTTAGTCGTCAAAATCCCGACATTTGCCACCGTACTTAGCTTTGTAGTTTGTAGCACCGCTTGGCGACCTGTAATACCGAGCTTCAAACCGGGAGGCACTTATCGTCTTCAGAGCCCGACCCAGTTTGCAAAATAAAATGTAATGAAGGTGTTTTTATTAACCAGAATTTCCAATAAAATTTATGAAAATCAACCCGAATTGATAGTTGATTTGCTCCAAAACAAGACTTAGTTTGCCAAATTGGGCTCAAACCTTTATCCGGTACCGCCGCACATCTCATTTACGTCGTGTACATGAGTGCCCCCCCGGAGCCATGACTCTCGCATCTGACCCAATGTCCGCCATTGATTTTCCCCGCGAAATTTGAAATTAGCATTTCTAAAAATAGACTACTCTGTAAACTGATGGGCCGCTACCCCAATACCAGATGGACACTTCTGGTTATGGACTTCTGAAAATATGTATTTATTACGTTCTCGAAGGTGGATGGACTGAACCAGCTATGGAGATCTCCAAGGGCCTACGATCCGAGAAGAGGTGAAGCGGGTCTCTTGCAGCTCAAAATTGGTTTGGAAAGACAGCATCTTCTACTCAGTTATTTTGAGACGAGCCTGAGTGTTGGTCCGGCAGGGGTTCGAACCCTCGACCTCGCAAGACAGACCGTAGCCTGCGTACAGCATCCCCTACTTGAGCGAGAACGGCGATTTCATCGTTTCCGTTTCTCCCCATGTAGGGTCTGCGACTCAGAGCCCAAAACGTGTCCGTGACGTCACTTCCAATTTTTTGGTAATTAGCTATTTATGCATAAACGAAGTCAAAACGAGATGGCGATTGAAATGAGATTTCCAAATGTAAAGTCCGTCGCAGAGGAACTTTCTCTCAAATTTGGAATCCCATCTCTCAAATGTGAACAGCTTAATGCTTTATGTAACTTTATTCGTGGGAAGGATGTGTTCGTGAACCTTCCAACAGGCTCAGGAAGGTCACTGATATTTTCAACTGGCGGCCCCTTCAAACCAACTCGCGGCCAGGTTCGGGCTTTTTGAAGAAAAATGCATTTGTCATTGCAGTTACTCCGCTTGTTGCCCTCATGAAGGATCAAGTGAAGCGCTTACATAGTCATGGATTTAAGGTGAATATTTGAGCAGGGATTTTAATTGTCTGAACAGAGATTAATAAATGCAATTTATAGTTAAGCTCGGTACTAACCACTATATTCTTGGCAGGGAGAGAGGGTGAGAAACATAGCAGAATTAAACAAATGCTTCATTACTTCGATCCCAGTTATGCTTCATTACTTCGATCCCTGTTATACTCCTATATAAAAACAATTTTTCCCCAACCTCCAAACAACATTGTTAATAAAGACCTCCGTGTAATCCTTCATGAGGGCAACAAGCGGAGTAACTTCAATGACAAATGCATTTTTTTTTCAAAAAGCCCGAACCTGGCCGCGAGTTGGTTTGAAGGGGCTAGCCTGAATTTCTCTCTCGGGAGGAACGAACCCAGAGGAGACGGCTGAAATTCAGGCTATGAAGGGGCCGCCAGTTGAAAATATCAGTGACCTTCCTGTCGGAAGGCTCACGAACACATCTTTCCCACGAATAAAGTTACATAAAGCATTAAGCTGTTCACATTTGAGAGATGGGATTCCAAATTTGAGAGAAAGTTCCTCTGCGACGGACTTTACACTTGGAAATCTCATTTCAATCGCCATCTCGTTTTGACTTCGTAATTTTTTTTATATGCATAAATAGTAGGCTCGGTTTCCAGCCGTGGGGGTTTCGGTGAGCCCGCGATCCTCTCCCCACTCACGGCTGGGCGCGCGAGCTGAGACATTGTTGGTTTTTAGCCAATCAAAACCTTGCCACTCAAATCCTGTCGCTGAATTGATTTGCATAATTTACATTGTAAACTTTTGAAAGCCGGACGAAAGGCTTTCGATTGCTGTTCCAAAATGCGTTTAAATTTGCTCTGGAAAAGTTTGGTTTCGAAGAATTCAAGGATTCACACAAAGAAGCAGTAAGAGAGTTAGTTTTCGGGTGAAGACACTTTGTCAGTAAACGCACTGGCTCTGGAAGTCACTTGGGAAACCGTCAGCTCAAAGGTCGCGAAGCTCGTAAATGTTCAGTCATTTCTCATTTAACTTTACCGATGCAAGACCAAGATAGCCCGGCTATTCTTACTTCAAAGAAAATTACTGCTGCCTTTATCGGAGAAGAAAAGACGGACGAGTCCATATTAAAAGAGTTTATAGAAGAGAGGAAATCACGTCTGACGCAGGCCATGTTTATGCGTTTATTAAATACTGCAATCACAATTCACTTGAAAATCGCTGCATCAAATGAGTTTTACAATTCTTCAATCATATGTACTAAGTTTGTACAATTTATGTCTCCAAGACATACTCTACACAAGTACTAAGCGGGAATACTCGACTCTAGCTCAGAGTTCCGAGATGGCATCTGAACTTAATTTTTATCCCCGTATAAAATTTCGGCTATTAATTCCTGTCATCTAGTGTCAACAAATAGCCTGGTTTCAACAGCCGGGCTTTCTTTGAAAACTTGGACTGTGAACATGAGAGCTAATAATAACAGGTATTAAATAAAACCTTTACCTACGTCGAATTAATTTCACACTTGGAAGTTTTAGTTTAAAGAATTCCAATGTGTTTTGAAAGTTTACGCGGAATCGAACCTACGCTACACGCAAATAAATGAATAATATTGAAGTTAATCAGATGACGTCACGGACACGGTGTGTTGACCGCGCGCCCAGCCGTTAGTGGGGGAAGGCTTTGGAGAAACGACACCCCAACGGCTGAAACCGAGCCTACATAAATAGCTAATTACCAAAAAATTGGAAGTGACGTCACGGACACGGTTTTGGGCTCTGAGTCGCAGACCCTACATGGAGAGAAACGGAAACGATGAAATCGCCGTTCTCCCTCAAGTAGGGGATGCTGTACGCAGGCTAGACAGACCGGCGCATAAAGGAACAGTGCCATGCTCAGTGCCCATGCGCGAATGTTTGAATTTTGGTTGGGTTGTCCAGAAATCAAAAGATGGGGAGAGATTTGATACGCGAAAGAAATCCTCTTCCATCGGCTTCGCCTAAGTTTCATTTGACCTTATACCTATTTAGAACAGTAATTTAGTTTTGTATCCTAGGATTTATGATGTTATTTCGTTCGTGTCTATAATTTTTGCAAGTATTTTTGACTCTGAATTCAGTGCCCTTGGACGGTTCGTCGAGCGGAGGAATTAATGGCTACAGAAGAGAACTTCTGTCTCCTGGTAGTTTCATCCAAAGCATTGAGAGGGGGGCAATGGACGGCCTAGGAAACGTAGAGACAGTAAGAATGTAGGGGAGACATTTACTCTGCTTGTAAGACGCTGAATGTTCGCGTGTATTTATTGCAGTGTCAACACGGCCTTCGCTCGGTACAGTTCGAGCTCGCTATTTAGCAAAATCGAACTCTTTTCTTCCCCAATGTTGTAGTGGAAGTGTTCTTATAATTGTTCAACAACTATTCTAAAAATCACAAAGCCCCAAAGTTATGAAGTCAGAACATTAGTTTCCGTAGTTTCGCTTCGCGAAACTGCAGTAGAATGCAATATTATAATTCCCATAGAAGTTGTTGTTTGTTTATGTCAGTCGGCATTGTCGAATGGATTCCTAAACTATTATCCCGAATCCCATACATGCAGATCTTCGAAGCACTTATGTCTTGGTCCAGTGGGGAGTTTATACGATTCTAAATCCTGAACTTCTCAACTCAGATGCAAATTACAAAACTATAAACTCTAGATTTCGTGCTAGCGAAAATTCCAAAGGTCGTTCCAGATCAGTTGAGTTTTGACGCGACGTGACATAATAGCGTGATTTTCCATTGTCTTTGACATTATCAACAATCACGTGTTACGCGTGCGCATTACCGTGGCACTGTCCCTTTAACCACTGAACTAAGAATTCATATTGTTTATCTCGCTGATTGCATGCTTGTTACGGCAATAAATTATTATTAACACATTCCTACACGGAAAGCACTTTAATCTTACTTCGCCGAAAAGATATATTTGATCGATGAAGGTGAAAAAATATATTTAATTTGCTCTTGCATTGTTGGGTGGCCCTTGCGCGGCACGGCTAGCAACTAATTTAGCTCCACAAACTAACTATACATACATCGTCTGTCTTCATGCCACTGAGGTATCTAATTATTTGCAATTTTCAACAAGTTCTCTACTCTTAAATTAACTACCAAATAACTTTTTAAACATAAACCTTTTCGATTTATCTGCTTCTAATTTTCAGAAGCGGTGTTTTCGGGGTCAGGACAGATGTCGGATTTTAAGAAGAGATAAAGTTATAATTAACTTGTACATAAATTATTAACTACTGGTATTAAAAGACTAAATATTTCCCACGAAAACCTAAAACACGTTTCCTTTGCATAATGTGCCATAGATATGAACTTTACTTGTCTTTACAGTTAATTTCACAAAACTTTGGCCGCGCGGATTGCCAAGTTCGTTTGGAACTTGGGAAGTATGTTCCGAAGTACGCAAATTACTTTTGTACCTGTCAATAAAATTGTGATCTTCCAACTGAACTTTGGAACTTCGGTCTGAACTTCACAACAAAGTTGCTCGCGAAGTTGGGAAGTTGGCGGTGAAGTTCGATCCCATTTTATTATGGCATATTCGTTGCAACCCGGTTCACAAGCACTACTGTAGTACTGAGTGAGACAGACGAACTAAAAGGCTGGATGTTATATCTTTCAAAGCGGAATTAGACAATCATTTATGATACATTTTGCTTAATCGGTAAAGTGCTCGGTTCTGAAAATAATTTGTATGTCTGAAAATGGTGCCAAATTAAATCTGACATCACCTTGGCTTTTAATATCCACAGGATGGCTGCTTGTTGCATTTGCGGCCTTTTGCTCTACATAATGATTTCGTTGACTAGTTCTTGGTAGCAGCGGGGATTCGTCTATGAGCAATAATTATTGTAGCTGATAGATCAGCAAAGCTTTTGCTCCAAGTGGAAGTTCCTTTTGGAACATATAGTTGACTTGATCTTCGGTGAACACTTCGCTTGCAATTTGATAAATTAAGCAAAATGTATCGTCTAATTTCCCATCCAGCCTTTTAGTTCGTCTGTCTCACTCAGTACTACAGTAGTGCTTGTGAACCGGGTTGCAAAGAATATTCCATAATACTTCACCGCCAACTTCCCAACTTCGCGAGCAACTTTGTTGTGAAGTTCAGACCGAAGTTCCAAAGTTCAGTTGGAAGATCACAATTTGATTGACAGATACAAAAGTACTTTGCGTACTTCGGAACGTACTTCCCAAGTTCCAAACGAACTTGGCAATCCACGCGGCCAAAATTTTGCGAAATTAACTGTAATATAGCTGTCGAGCAATTGGGTTGGCCGGATTATTCAGCTCAGCGCATTCGTGCAACGCTCAGATCGCGTGATTGTGAAAAGAATTTGCCATTTGAATTGAAAAGTCGAACGAAAGCCGAGAAGATCAATTGAAACTATTTCTACTTGACAATCAGTGAAAAAGTGTTTTTAGATCCATACCTCCAAGTGCTAGCTGAAGAATGATTATGACAGCAGCGAAAATAACCATCTTCATCTTCTTCGTCTATCCAGTGATTTCGATTCGATTTCGATGTAGCACTTGCTGAAGTTAGTTTAATTACTTCAGTTTAGCAAATAAACTGTTAAGTTAAATAATTGTATAACAACTGTTTGTAGATGAGGAATATTGTAGAAATGCCTGTGAAACACCTCAACCTTTATGCGGGTATCAGCGGCCATCCCGAGGGGGCGGCCCTCGGGCAACCCAGGGGCAACCCAGGGGCTTAGCAGGAGACAAAATACCCCGGCGACATACCCACGGGGTTTGAACGTAATCTGCTGTCTCAAACGTTCAGCGGTTTTCGCCATAGGACTCGCTCGATCGATCGACGTTCTTCGATTTCAGTTTGTCCTTGAAGTAAGTCGTATCATTATCATTCAAATTAAGAGATTAAATTAAGCCATCCACTGTCGGAAGACAGAACAAAGAAATAAAGGATAATATTTGTATAAAACTATTAAGATTTTTGACACTTCTAAAACGTTTAGCTTCTAATACTTATAATATGTTGCCCAGGTTGCCCCAGGGGTGGGGTTTTTTGTCACAATTTTCTGCCCCACCCGAGGAGTTTTAGCATGTATTTGTCATGGCTGCTGTGACAAATGCCCCTGGGTGCCCGGGAGCATTAATATCCAGAAACAACCATTATCGTAAAAAATAACACCTGCAGAATCTTCTCTCGGCACGCATGGTTCTAATGAAATAATAAATTAGCAAGCATCCAACAGGCAACAGGTAACTATACTAATTTTGTTAGAATATATATGTCAGTTTCTTTTCCTATTTTCCCATGCGGTTATAGTTAGAGAAGATCAAATCTTAATTCTTTTCTTTTCAAAGGAATTTCCCAGAAATGTTCGATCAGATGTGAATTGGAAAAACGATGCTACTTCTGCTTACGATATCACAAACTTCCAAATATATCTATCTAGTAGTAATATTCGAACTTGAGATTCGTATTTTACGTATATATAGATAAGTATTTTATGGTTTAATCCTGAATATCTGATATTTACTCTTCTTTGACTGTATCTAGATTTACTTCAGTCAATGATTCTCCTGTCTTTTACTAAGAAGAAAGACACGTTAGTGTATTAATAACTCTTGTATGCCCGTACAATAAATTTAGTCAGATCTGCGACGTTTTGATATGTTCGGTTACGACAGTATTTCAGCATTCCGGGCTGGAAACATATATTTCCACCAATTTGATATGAACTAACGAACATCTCGGCCATGTAGGATGCTTAAATTCAAAGCAAATATGCAAAAATGACTAACAAATAGTGTATATAAACAGTCCCCAGGGAAAATATGGAAAATTCTTTCAATCAAGAATTGAGGGAGGGAAGTTTTAATTAACTGTTTGTATCCAATTAACAGCCAGCAACCGAGCGATTACTCGATACATGCGCAGTACCATGACATAGCCCCTTTAAAAAATGCCGCTTCTCATTCTTGCACAGAAGAATATCTCGGTATGCTTTTCTCAAATAATTTTATTCCCATAATTACTAAGCCTACTAGGTTAACGAATCATACATCGACATTAATTGATCATATTTACACTAATTCTCCTGTACAGCATAATACTCCTGGCATTGTGGCAATGGACATTTCCGACTACTTCCTTATTTTTTGCCTCACTGATATAACAATTGTAAAGCATAAGGAAAAATACTACTATAGAGACTACCGTAACGTTCAGCCGGCTAAACATTTTTTACAGGACATCAACCTTGTGGACTGGGATGTTAAACAGGACTAATGATCTTAATGGCAAAACTTTGAAAGTTTTAACCACCCTTAACATGATAGTTGAGAAGCTGCCCCCAAAAAATTGATCCCTAAAAGTAAATTGAAGCAAAACCTTATCAAACCATGGATAACTAATGGATCCTCAACTAAAAATGTACAAGACTCATTTCCTTAGCAAAAATCCCTATAAAATAAAACAGCTAGTATAAAGATGTCTCCAACTTACTAGATAAGATTAAGAATAAAAGTAAAAATGATTATTACACTAAACAATATATGCTTTCTAAGCAGGACCTGAAATCAACATGGACGTTTATATTGGCACTTTGATCAAAAGGAAAACAAAAGGTCAAATTAGTCCCACTAGACTGGTAAGGAATGGAAAGGTCTTCACTGAGCAACCTGACATTGCTGAGCAATTTAATAGTTTTTTTGTCAATGTTGGCCCATCGCTGGCTAATAAGATTAACAACTGTTTTAACACTAACCCCACTAGTTATATATATAATTCACCATCTTCCAGCTTCCGTTTGTCCCCTGTTACAGAAGCTGAAGTTTATTCTAATTTTTCCAGCCTTAAGGATTCTAAAGTATCACTCGATATTCCTAATAAATTGATAAAGACAGCAAGTCGTCCTCTCTCTGTTCTATTTACAAAACATTATAATGAATGTATTGAACCGGTGTTGTTCCAGAAATATTTAAAGTGTCAAGGGTAACCCCCACATACAAAAGATTACAGACCCTAGCAACTAGACCTAACTTTTGCTATACTTTCTCCCTTCAGCAAAGTTTTAGAAAGACTAGTTTATAACCAACTGATTTCCTTCTTAAATAAACATGATATTGTGTTTTAATTCCAATTTGGCTTTAGGAAAGGGTACTCAACTGAACATTAAGCTATCCTTGAAATCACCAACAGTCTAAAGAAAGCCATAGATAGTAAACTAGTTACTTGTGGCTTATTTCTCGATTTTTCAAAGGCCTTCGATACTGTCAATCACAACATTTTACTAGCTAAATTAAACAAGTATGGCATCAGAGTCATTCCACATAAATGGTTTACTAGCTATTTATACAATCGGAAACAGTATGTGAAAATTGGCGATGCCGAATCGTCTATGCAGAACTGATCGTATGTGGGGTCCCCAGCGATCTACCCTTGGACCACTTATTTTTCTACTTTCCATTAATGATTTGCCAAATTGCTTAGATAAATTTTCTTTCAGAATCTTGCCGATGATACCAACATTTTCTACACATCCAAAAACCAAAACTAACTAGAATCTACTGTACATGTCAACTCTCAACTTAAACATGTACTTAAGTATTGTGCTACCAACAAACTCTCAATAAACTGCAAGAAAACTAATTTCATGGTAATCTTTTGTCCTAAAATTAAAATTAGGACAAACATAAATATTATTGTATGTAATATTGAAAGGAAAAATTACTTAAAGTAGCTTGGTGTTTACTTAGATGAACATATAAACTGGAACATGCAAATTAAACATAATTATTAATAATAAACTTTCTAAAAATATGGGTATTCTATATAAATTAAGGTATTATCTAAATTTGAAAACCCTGAAACAAATATATTACACAATTATATATCCCAATTTGAATTATGGTGTAATGAGCTGTTGTAATACTTATCAATCCAAACTAGAAGTATTTTTAAAGCTAGTGCAGATTCGTATTACAAAATTCTTGAGATACTTAAACTAGAGAATATCTTTCACCTAAAGATATCATTATTTGCTCAACAAATCCAAACCAACAACAATAACATCGCCCAATTTTTAAATACTTCATTAAACCAGTATTAAAAGTCCACTGCCACAATATCAGATTTGCTGCTAACCAGGATTTTTATAGGTCAGCCGTTAGGACCAATTATGGAACCATTACGTTTAGTTTCACCAATTGAAACGTATGGGAAAATATCCCCACCAATCTCAAACTTTTACATTTAACTCATCCAGAAAGAAATATAAGCAGTTGCTCATATCTTCCCAGACTGGGTTAGTCCAAATTCCTGTCGTATTCTTCTTTTGCTTTTTCTTATGAAAAACACAGTATTTTATACAAATACCAATTTAGATTTTGGAAGGATCATTCAACTCACTGAGCAAGCCATACTTGAAATCACTGATTACCTTAAAACAGCAATCGATAATAAAGAAATAACCTGTGGAATTTGATACTGTAGATAATAACATACTCCTTTCTAAACTAAATAAATAGAGGCATCCCTAACAATGCATTCAAACGTTACCTAACAGATAGAAAGCAATATGTAAAAACTGACAACATTGAATCAACTAAGAAAACAGTATTATGTGGTGTGCCTTCTCTATATTAATGACTTCCCTAATGTATCAAACCAACTATCTTTCAGGATATTTGCAGATGATACCAACATATTTTATTCTAGTAAAAACTGAAATGACCTTGAAAACGTCATATACACCTACTGTAATATTAATAAATTGTCAATTAAAGACCCTGTGTCCGAGCCCATGGTGCTTTGCGCACGCAAATCATTTTCGTAGACTACGAAAATCAGAAAGATCGTTGTTGTTGTTATGTGACTCTCGAATCTTTCGAAATCCATCCCTAGTTTGGGCCATCGTGTAATTATTCATAGGTATATATGCTTAACTGACTTTCTTTTATCTTAACTTTTGTATAAATACTTTTTTAAATGAAACTTTAGTTCGAATATTTCTTCGAATGCGAGTAGAGGAATGCCGGAGAAAGGACCGAGACAGCGAGGCAAAGCGACTCGACAAATAATCCTTCAGCAGTCCACATTTTACTTTCTCTAGGACTACAAGAGACCACTTGTGGTTCAAAAGGACTACTACGTGAGTTTCCCGGGGATTTGCTGCACTAAGGGACCGGCGGGCTTCGTTGGAAATACAAAGCGGCACAAAGCAACCACTTCTGGCATCAAGATCATTCGTAATTATAATTTCGCACGGCTGAGCTCCACTCCCGGGGCTCCACTGCGGTGTTACAGACTTATCTGTATACGTTTTGCATTTTTATTAGCAGAGAAAGCAATGTCCTTAACCTTTTTTTTCATCCTACAGTACGTCCAGAAAGTCTTGCTACCAAAACTACGATCGCGGGTCAAAGTCCAATCTGCCGAGTTCAGCTGTTACTTCGCTGTGAGTTTGACTCGAGTGCGAGTACGACATTTCATTTTGCACTCAAAATATATCATTCGCAAGGAAAGTAGAGATATTCAAATACAGCTAAGCAATACTGGAGACATGAAAACAAGGTAGTAAGAGTATGTGTTTGCTTGTAGAGTTGTGAAAAGTCGCACTCGTAAACCTAATTAGAATCTAAAGACAGAACAACTGGCTTCCTGCCGAGTCGGCTGTTAAAATCATATTCGAAGCATCCGGGGGAAATTCGTGGGCTCGATTGGGTTTTTAATCCGGTAAAAATTATGAAATTCGTTATCCAAAGTGTATGTGTACTTCTTTTATGAAACTTATAAACAATCGAGAGCATTTTAGTTCGCATAAAAGCTGTAATTTAATTTATGCGGCCGTTGATAAACAAACTAATCATAACATTGGCGCAAAGCACCATGGGCTCGGACACAGGGTCTTTAATTAGAAACAATATATGCTTGCTAAATCACCAAGGAAAAATGTTATTAAGTTTAACATAGCAATAAGTCGTAAAAATTACATCAAATACTTAGGTGTTTTTATTGATGAGCATGTCAACTGGGAGCCCCAAATAACACATGTGACTAACAAAATATCTAAAAACATATTAGGTACCATTAATGAACTTAGACACTATATTAATCTACGAATGCTTAAACAGCTTTACTATACTCTAATTTGTCCATATCTTAGTTATGGAATATCAGCCTAGGGTAATACTTACAAAACAAATTTAAACAAAATCTTAATAATGAAAAAAATGTATTAGGAGCATTCTTTTCTTTGCTCAGTCTAGAAAAAAACATCCCTCCTGCCTTTCAAGGCTTCTTGACACCGGTATCTGAGGTCCACTCATACAACACCATGGCCAGATATGCGTCAAAACAAAATTTTCATCGAACTAGAGTTCGAACTAATTATGGTATCCACACCTTTAAATATTCAGCTTCAAAAATATGGGAAAACGTTCCCATCCACCTAAAAGCTCTCTCCCTTACTCAGTTCAAGAATCAATACAAAAAATAATTAAATCAACAAAACTTACATATTTACTGTATTTTTATCTACCTGACCATTATTATTTTGTTGCCGTTGTTGTTATGATAAATATTATAAACATACATATATGTAATACATACATAGATATGTGTGTGCGTGTGTGTGTGTGTATATATATATATAAATAGTAAAATGAAGTGACTTGACGAACTCCTCACTGCATGGTCCATAAATTTAATAGCAGACGTTTCGGCCCTTTTTTCCCTATTCAAAAATCATTGTAAACCTTAGGCTCTAAAAGATAGTGCTAAATGAAATGAATTGAATTGAATTGCTATTCGTACTGTTTGTTAATGACCTGCCCCTCACTCATGATCGATGTAACATCTTGATGTACGGCAGATGATACTGTGATATATTACTCAACCAGTGATGCTGAAGAAATCGCAGCAACCCTTAGCAAGGAACTCAAATTAGTTCATGACGACTGGCTGGTAGACAGCAGCCTTTTTCTCCACAAAGGAAAGACTGAATGTGTTTTATTCGGCACTAGTTCTAGGTTATCCACTGTTGACAGTTTCGCTCTATCTGTTGAAAGGCACATTATTAAGCGTGTCTCATGTATCTTGGCGTTGTTATAGACGAGGCTCTAACGTGGAGCGCCATATTAAATATATACATTTTAAGTAAAACTGGCAAGAGGGTAGGCATGCTTAGCCGTGTTAGAAATAATATCAGCATGTACACAGCCAATAATATTTATAAGTCCTTAATTTTACCTGTACTAGACTACTGTGACATTGTCTGGAACTGTTGTGGAAAAGTTAATTCAGATATATTAAGGAAATTGCAGAGGCGTGCTGCGCGCATTATAATAAAATCAGTTAGCAATATTTGAATAACGCCTTTTCACTTCATGCTTAACTTAAAAAATAAAAAAAGAATAAGATTAAGCACTGATAAACTATGTGATATTAGCGTAGTTGTCTCGCTATACTATACTTATCATGTTATTAGTGATTAATTAGCGTAATTGTTTCGCTATATACTTATCATGTTATTAGTGATATTGGCGTAGTTGTCTCGCTATACTTATCATGTTATTAGCGATATTAGCGTAGTTGTCTCGCTATACTTATCATGTTAAGTCGTTTCTTTAACGGAAAATTATGAGCATTTGAGACGTACGTTATTACACGGTACTAGTATATGAGGCAAATTTATTTCTGATCATTCAAAGTCTTCAATCAATCAATCAATCAATCAATCAATCAATGACCTTTATTTATCCA
Source organism: Actinernus sp. WN-2022 (assembly GCA_030867875.1). Classification (NCBI taxonomy): domain Eukaryota; kingdom Metazoa; phylum Cnidaria; class Anthozoa; order Actiniaria; family Actinernidae; genus Actinernus; species Actinernus sp. WN-2022. The sequence continues at coordinate 108,315,842 of JAOWCC010000019.1, read as the reverse complement.
CGATAAAGTTTAAAGCTTGGAGCTTGTGGTGTCGTGAAAAATATTGCATATCCTTTCAATGTCTTGAGAACTTTCAAAGTCTTTTCTTCAATTAAAGGCGCTGTGTTATGCGGGTTTTGCGCATGTCAAATGAATGCTCGATTGTTGGCTGTTAATTATTGGCTTCAAGCAGTTAAAGTTCCCTCCAGTTAATACTTGATTGAAAGGATATTATGCAATATTTTTCTTGAAGACTAGATCTACGCACAGTTTGTTAATCACTTTTGCACATTTACTTTCATTTCATCCATCCCTTACGTGTGCTAGAATAGTCAGTTTATAAGAAAACTACTGATTTTTTTTGTTCCGAGGCGTCTCCCTCACAGTGACACAGCTTCTTTAAGATACAATCAACTACTGAAAATATTTTAAATGACTATCACTGCAGTCAGCGGTTTCCATGACAACAGCTGGTTCTAAATTCGTATCACAAAACTAGACATCCGTTATAATAAAAATATTTCTTGTGGGATTCGATTCGAATGCTAGGCAGATGGAGATTATTGCATCGCCTAGTCGATTTTTTAATAACCTCCCTGTTAAAGGTAAAATAGTTATTTAAAAAAACTGGGGTGACCGTCCAACGATGCATCTTGTAACTAACTTTAAAATGTGCTTCTCTCGTCTGTCTTCTAGCGTACCATATCTAAGGGAACCTAACGCTTAATCTGTGATCATTAGCAGAGTGGACTGAAGTTTCATTCAAGTTGCACCTCTCAGCTGAGCCCGGCAATAGACACGACACACAGACAGACACACCGCCATACACACAGACATACTGACCTGCTGCCGATGGGCTGACGCCGCTGCTACTGATGCTGCTAACAGCACTGGAACTATCAATACTGCTGGTAGCGACGGCAGCACTGCTTGTACTAGTTGCGACGGCAGCACTGCTTGTACTAGTAGCGACGGCAGCACTGCTTGTACTAGTAGCGACGGCAGCACTGCTTGTACTAGTAGCGACGGCAGCACTGCTTGTACTAGTAGCGACGGCAGCACTGCTTGTACTAGTAGCGACGGCAGCACTGTTTGTACTAGTAGCGACGGCAGCACTGCTTGTACTAGTAGCGACGGCAGCACTGCTTGTACTAGTAGCGACGGCAGCACTGCTTGTACTAGTAGCGACGGCAGCACTGTTTGTACTAGTAGTAGCTACGGCAGCACTGCTTGTACTAGATGTGTTTTGGCTGACTGTTTCACTGGCGACAATACTGGAACTGTTCTGACCATTTGTCCCTGGAAGAGAAACATACATACATGCCTATATTAGGAGAGATTTGTCTCATGATAGTCTTGTTTGTCCTTTTGAGACCGACAAAAGCAACGAGTACAAAGCTACTGCAATAAACCTGCTGAGAGCAACAGACAAGACGAATAATTTGACCAAAAGGTAGAAGAAATATTTGCCAATATTTTTTCTAGGAAATAAAACATTCAACCATTAATGAATAATAATAATAATGTTTATTGACCAATGTCGCAGTAAATATTGAATTATACAGGTTTACACACTAAAAACAAATTCTAATTACACGAGTTGTGGATATCCTAATGAAAATATATTACTTATTTAATTGGAAATGTACAAGAAACCCCTAATTAGTTTAATTCTATTAATTTAGTTAAAAGGAGAGAAAACCATCATAAACTATTTAAAATTCTACTTCCTGTTGTACGCTCTGGTGGCTGCAGGAATAACCTGTTTCAGTTTTGCTATAGTGGTTTACGTCAGTTCTGCATAACGGTATCTTTAAAGGGGCAGAGTCTCGCAGATTATAGGAGCATACCCTTCTACCAGGAACAATCGAACTTATGTTATGTTTAGGATTTAGCATTTTTTTAAACAGCCGCTCACTAAGATGACTGCATGCAGCAATCATGCACAGTAGTGATCTTGGCGGATAACATTGCTTCTTGGTACGTGGAACATGAAGAGATGATTCAGAGTGGTCTGCGCTGGACAGACTCCAATTGGTAACTTAGATAGGCAGGAATGGAACTGTGCCATGTCGCGTATGTGTACTCGAGGACCTGTCTGATGTACGTGCAATACGCTATTAGGAGAACATCAGCTGGAAGAGCGCTTCTCTTGAGCAGGCGAAGGAAGTACAAACGTTTTGATACCTTCTTACAAATAACATCAACATGGTGTTTCCACTTGAGATAAATGTAACGAAGCTAGCCAGACACGATGTTGAGTAAAACTACACACGAGTGAATTAACACGAGTGAACACGAGTGAACACGAATGAACACGAGTGAACACGAATGAACACGAGTGAACACGAATGAACACGAGTGAACACGAGTGAAAAAGATGGTAAAACAGGTGAACACGAGTGAAAATTTATTGAAACACATATTTTTCTTTGTTTTAAATAATTGGAACTATAGTAAACCAGCCAAACTATAGAGCCTAGAGAAAACCAGACGCCTGTCTGAGAGGCATCTGATAATGACATATGATGCATGTTGACAGTTCGGAAACCACAAAGTAGGATTTAAGTACCTCAAACATCAAAATAGATGACAAGCTGTCAACGAAGTCAATAAGTTTAGATTACCTTAGCGATAACCCATCTTTTCAGGTCGGACCATTAGACAAATAAAGGGGGTGGGGGGTTTGGACATTACGTTTGAAAGTGATTGGCATGTAATTACTGATTACATACTTGAAATTTCACCCGTGATTCTTCTCACGTTAGAACAGCTTTCAATTCTGCTTGTTTTGATGTTTTATCGAGAAAATACTTGAGAAACTGATCCAGTTCTTCAATTATTAGTACCTAGCCAGACTTGAGAGAAAAGCAGGTAGTCTAAAGCAGATTTTAAGCCAAATGCTCCAACTCCCTACTGCTACTGCTACTCTCTCTGATTTCGAGTACAATTCGGGATAAATTTGAACGAGTGAGTTTTCAAAGAGTATCAAAATTGCACGAGCCCGCAGGGCGAGTGCAATTCGAGCTCTTTGAAAACTCACAAGTTCGAATTTATCCCGAATTGCACGAGAATACCATATGATTTCATTTTAATCATATACTCTACAAATTGACTTGAATCTTCGGACGATCTTCGGAAATATTGGAACAATTAAAGCACCGTTTATGAAGTAATGCTACAGCATCTGAAATGTTAATGTTTAGTACTGTCAAATGAATTTAAACGGTTAGACGTATTTTTGCCGTAACTACAGCGCAGCATAGTCAGTTTTAAGCATTCGGATATGTTCGGAAAGTCTTCTGAAATTTTCGGAAAATCATCGGAAAAAAATCCTTTTCCAAAACATGACTGTGAACAACTTTGTATACTTCGATTTAATTCTGGAGCTTTTGTTTTCGATTTATAGATTGTCAAATTCCTGATTTGGAGTGCAATTTCAACCGAACAGTGCAATTTGGGATATAAATTGCACTGCTCTTAGTCAATCAGAATCGATAAATTTTGTTGAGTATACGTTTATTAAAGAAACACTCATGCACATGTATACCACACCCAACTGTTCAAAATGGATTTAAAATCGTACACACATATTATCTACGAAGAAGCAAAGACCGATACAACGTAGAATTTTGAAATTAGTGGTACAATATTTCGGCTGGCCACACCAGCCTTCTTCAGGTACAATGAAGACAATTTACATTGGCGTGTATTTTTGAACGTGATACTGAGCTGTCATAAAACAGATTACAATATGATAGACCGTGAAAAAATGTTAAGCAGGTGAAAACAGATATCTAGTATGACTCTTCCCGGATGTTAAGGCCATAAGGTTCGAGTGTTCTCGCCTGTGCGAATAAAAACGCTTCTCTGGCCTTACGTATATATAGTCTCTCTTAGAAAAATAAGGAATAAGTTGCATGTCGTTGGCAGTGTGATTAGGAGAATTAAGAAAATGTTCGGCAACTGTTGTGAGTTTAGATTTGTTGTTAGAGTTATCTATCGTCCGGCGATGTTCGTTAAATCTGTCTTTTAAGCGTCGTTTAGTCTCACCTAGAAACTGAAATTCAAAATTTTCCGGGGTAGCATGCCCCAGGCCCCCTAGAAACTCGGTCCTCGTATCAGCTGTGCGTCGGATGTAGCTGCTTTCAGTTTTTGGTCACTTGTTCAGAGAAAACTCTCATTAGTAAATTTGGAAACTTCGAAAAATTAGTACAAAAAAAATCGTGCAGAGGCGCGAAAAAAAATTCTGCACCGATATGGGCAGAAATAATACATATTAAATTGCAAGTTTAAAAAAAAAAACTGAAAATATGTGTTATCGCTAAGTTAATCTAAACTTATTGACTTAGTTAACGTTAACAGCGTGTCATCTATTTTGATGTTTGAGGTAATGAAATTCTACTTTGTGGTTTCCGAACTGTCTACATGCATCATATGTCATTATCAGATGCCTCTCAGACAGGCGTCTGGTTTTCTCTAGGCTCTATAGTTTGGCTGGTTTACTATAGTTCCAATTATTTAAAACAAAGAAAAATATGTGTTTCAATAAATTTTCACTCGTGCTCACCTGTTTTGCCATCTTTTTAACTCGTGTTCACTCGTGTTCACTCGTGTTCACTCGTGTTCACTCGTGTTCACTCGTGTTCACTCGTGTTCACTCGTGTTCACTCGTGTTCACTCGTGTTCACTCGTGTTCACTCGTGTTCACTCGTGTGTAGTTTTAGTCAACATCAGCCAGACACAACTTGGTTTTTACTTTTCTTTATCCTTTCTGATGGGCAACGTTATTGAAATTCATATATGCAACCATAAATTACAAAACAAAAATTAACGTTGTCAGAAATGAACCATTACCTATGCAACCGAAAGGGAGCATAGGTGTCGTTTGCTAAATACAGTATCTAAACCGGCGATTTCTTCATGATCCTGACTCGTTTTTAACTCGTGGATGCACGCATGTGCAGGAACGAGCTATCGGGTTAGGTGGATTTTCATTTCCGAATGTTGTATCCTTTTCCTAAGATGTATGTTAGCAAAATATTAGCTCGTACCATGTTCGGAATATGATAATTTCTCCTGCGCATGTGCAGAACTGTCGTTTCTCACGGTGTTGAGCCAGTAGACACAAGGAGTACATGCATGGGTATAGCAGATTGGTGTTCTTGGACGTGAATGATGAATTCTCGATCCACGCAACGGTAAGTATTCAACTTTTCAGAAGGAGTGCATGGACGGAATGGATGTGGTGCAGTTGTGTTCGACGATTTGTCAATATAGCTATGCGACGGTAAGCAATAGTAGACAGACAATCTTTATTTATCCACGGTTTAAAGACATCAGTTATACACGAAAGGTGTACCATTTTTGCGTGTACTGTTTTACATGTTTGCCGTGTGGGAGTCCGATTTAGAATACTGGGTATCAATTCCCCTTTTGAAGTGCTTCTATGTTTAGACACTCTTAGGTCATGTGGGAGATTATTCCATAAGAATGCCCCACTGTAGCTGAAGCTACGCTTTAAGTAGTTAGTCCTCGGTTTAGGTATAAATAATTTACTTTCAGAATCTCTTAGATCATAGTTAGTATTACGAGTTGTAAAGAAATCCTGAGGGTAACCTGGGGTAAGCTTATGCATGGTTTTATACATCGTATCGCCATTGCTTTTTGTTTTTTTCGATGTGTATATCATATCAAGAATTCGTGTCATAGCTTGATCGAGTAATTACTCTGGCTGCCCGGTTTTGCAGTTTTTGCAGTTTCTCATTTAACTGTTGACTTAAGGTGGCTCGCCTGGATTTTCCACGGACGCACCATACCCACTTTGAACGGCTGATACTCCACTGTAAGAACTCGGTCGAGCTAGCCACTTCATCCGTTTACTAGAAATAGAATAACCTTTCTAAAAATGTAGGTCTGTTTGACATCGGTGTTACCATAGCAACACAGCGTCGACGTCATGTATTTTACATATCATCAATTTTCTCGAAATCTAGATCTAGACCTAAACTTTTAAAACGACCTAGTGTTCCTTGTAGTCTAAATGTAGGCTTCGAGACTGCAAAGTTTTAAAAAATTGTATGAGAGCGTTTTCGAAAAAAATTGGGTTGAATATTTTCATGCAAAAAATAAACAATTCGCCTTACTTCCTGTTTAGTCGTCGAGAACTGTGTTTTACGGACCGATTCAAGCGATGTTTTTAGCATATTTCATACCTGTGGCATAGGACTATTTCATTCCATTTGTTCTATTCAATTTCGGTTTATGGAATCATAAGTAATGTCATAAATATGCTCATTTTACTCAAAATAGTAGCGTATTTGCTAAGGAAGCTGTAATTCGAAAACTAGTCGATAAATATATTTTTTAATCTTTTCACCTGAAATTCAACATGTACTACCAGGTGGCCCTGTAAATTTCAAGAGCATTGAATCATTTTAAGGGCGCGAAATAAAAACAAAAACATAGGGAACTTTTACATTCATCCACACAAGCTTCATTGCTGTATCATTTTGTTTATAGCTTGTACATGTCTTTCCGAAATTTCTCTTTTGTCTAGATTCTACATACTTGTGTGCCTTAGAATTAACAAGTTTACCATGCACGCTTGCTACGCTTCGCTACTGCCGGAACGCTCCTGCAAATTCTGTTATTTGCTTTGAGCCAGATATTTACATTTTTTAGTTCCGCATTGATTTTTGTTTCAAGATCTCTCTGGCTTGAGGCGGCAAAACTAATATTAGTATCCTCGGCGTACATTCCTGGTAATCCCTCGTTTAGGCAGTTTGGCAGGTCATTAATATAAATCAAAAAGAGTAATGGTCCAATTATCGAACCTGCGGGACTCCACAAGTTATCGGGCTTTCACTGGACATGTGGCCGTTCACATTACATTTTTGACTTCTATTTGATAGATAAGAGTCAAACCATGCCAGGGCAATTTTGTCAATTCCATATTTCGCTAGTTTTCGCATTATAATTTGGTGATTAATAGTGTCAAAGGCCTTTTTTAAATCGATAAATGTTACACCATTAAGGAAACCTTTGTCAATATTTACACACCAATTATTAGTGGCTTCAAGCAGAGCAGTGAGAGTGCTGTGGAGTGACCGGAATCCTGACTGGCAATTAGTTAGTAGGTTGTTGTTGTTAAGGTATTTGTATAATTGGTCGTAGATAATTTTTGCAACAATTGGTATCACGGATATCGGTCGGTAGTTGTTAAGATCTGATTTAGTACCTTTCTTAAAAACGGGTGATACCCTAGCCAGCTTCCAGTCAGTAGGAAAGATTCCAGATACTATCGATTCATTAAAAATACACGTCAAAGACGGTGCGACAATGTCAGCGGCAATTTTTAGAAGTTTACATGGAATTTTATCCAGACCCGTTGCTTTCCTACCGTTTATTTTGTTTAATAGTTTGCGGACTTTATGAATTTCGATTTATTGGACGAGAATGACCTATCAGTGGTTTTTAGATAGGTAAGAGGGTCAATGTCTATTCCAGGGATCTCGCGCACTAGGTCCTCGCCAATGTGGGTGAAATGCCGGTTAAAAACCTCAGCAATGTCAGCAGAGGAACTGAGAGTTTCGTCTTCTATTTTGATTTCAGAGACATTGGTTGAATTGCTTTGTCGACTTTGCAGGTCATTAATTAATTTCGAAGTTTTTCTTGGGTCATTTTTATTGGTTTCAAGATTGTTAGTGAAATATTTGCGTTTTTCTTGCTTAATGGAGTTGTTGGCGTCGTTTCGAGCTACTTTATACTGTTCCCAAATCGTATGGTCGTTTGTTGATGCTAGTTTTCTTTTTAAAAAGTCCCTTTTGTGCATTTTGCTTATTAATTCATTTGTAATCACCAGAGCGTTCATAACTGATTTTATGCATGGGTTAGATAGATGAGGGAGTGATCGCTGATACCAAGTTGGAGAACACCCGAATTTGAGACCTTTTCCGGGAAATTTGTTAAACATAGGTCTATTAGAGTTCTCGAGGTTTCGGTTATTCTTGTTGGCTCAGTGATCATCTGACTCAATCCGTAAATATCCATGATATTCAAAAGATGAGAGGAGTTACAATCAGTAGCATCTGGTAGCAAATTACAATTTAGGTCTCCCAATAAATATAGCTCTAGTTCTCCGCATCAATTTTGTCAATAAGTTGCTCAAAAGAGCTAAATAGATCCGGAGAGGACTTCGGAGGTCGATACCAAGTACTAATTAGAAATGGCTTGGAGCGAGGTTTTGTGATCTCTACAGTTAGGCATTCAAGCTTATCTGAGCTTAGGTCTTAGTAGATTTCTAGCAAGCATGTAGAGTAGATAGAGTTCAATAATTTATATTTTGTGCGTTATAAATCTTGTGAGCAGGGGTTGAACCCTTTACTCGTCAGGGTAAAAACAATAGCCCATTTCCGCGATATGCTTTACTTGTCACGCACAAAGGTTTCAATACGAGGCTCCGTGCTAAATGAAATTTATTCTTTTCAAAGAGAAAAAGGTTCGACGTGTCATTTCGAAAAAACGCTATTGCAACGTCGGAATTAAAGCCACATAGACGTACTATATGCCGTTTTAAAGGTCTTGTATTGAAGAAAGTATATATTTAATCCGTTTTGAACAAAAGTTAAAAGCGTAGATGTTGTATATATTTCTACGCGAAATGACTCCGTCTGCCAGAAGGAGTTCAGCCCTTCAGGCTTTGAAACAATTTTTTTCTTAATTAGCCCTTTCGAATTCCAACTAAATTGACTCAAATACTGTGTCGGGCATTTTTGATATATTACGTATTACAGATTTTATCCCTTTTCAAAGTTGAAAAAGTAGATTTTCATCCCATTTTGATACAAACCAGGTCATAAAACCTGAACGAAAAATAATTTCACAATTCCCCGACACAGTATTTGAGAAACGGCTGTTTTCTACGACTCGTGAAAATTTTAGGAAAATTGGACAAAACGCTAAAAGGCTGGACTTCAACAAAGTTCTGTTTTTGGCCGGAAAAAAGAGCCGAGAAACAGCCCGATAAAGGTTTTCGAATCATTTCACGGTTGACCAAGAAGTCCTGCCTCCAAGGATAATCTCATTAACATTAGCCAATCAGAGCGATTCATGTTGTGTTCAGTCTCGGCCGATTACAAAGTTCAGACGAGCCGCAGAACAGAGAAAGCTACACAGTTTACCGATGCTCGAACTTCTGCAGATTGAAACTAGTTAGCTGTAGTGTCGATTCCAGCTTAATTTCAAGAAGAAACACTCTTTTGGGAGTACATAAAAATGGCACCACAGTCAGCAAACAATTAATATCATGCAGGAAAAACCACTGAAGCGCAGCTCGATCCACACCATGTACAAGGTACACTGTTTATGTCATTCTAAAAAAATTCATCGCGCTGAAACAAAACCGGCAAACCGTAGCTTCCTGCATTGAATTCCCTTTACATTTTTTGGCCGATTGAAGATAACAAAACTTTATTGCTTCATTCTTTGTGGACTTTCAGTCTTCGATGATTCTAACTTCTTGGAACTTGAGTATAATCCCTCCAGCCATTGTTTGTCTTACGAACTTTACACCCGCTTCCAAATTTACTCACAAACTAAATTATAACAAACTAAATTGTGCTGTGTTTTTTCTTCTTCTTCTTTTTTGAATACGGCACCGAGAAATATCTACTTTTACACTTTTGGGCATTACATTATAAACGCAGTAAATCTTTACGAACGAAAAGTACCGCAGAAAATCACAGGATAGCGAGAATGAAATAACATGCACAATGAATGACAGCAGCTGTCAATCATTTTTCGCGCCTTTTTTAGCGGGAAATCAGAAAGTCGCATTTTCTAGGCTTTAAATAATTGTTTTGAGTTTGATTTTTTTTGTGATGCTAGATTAGGGCTTTTAGATTTAGAATTTGCGAGAAAACGCATTTTCGAAACTTTTCCATTTTGAACCTTTATCGAGACCTTAACTAACATCGGAATGAAAATTCTTACCAAGCGAAGGCAACTGACACATACGAAAAGCGAATTTGAAGTTAATGGTCGTCTTCGGTCGCTGTGACTGTGAGGAAACGAACTCGTCGAAGCTTTCGAAAGGTAAATATTCCGAAATGACTTAGAACTGACTTATGACTGCTGTGAAGTTTCTCTGCTGTCTCTGTGTCTATCTTGCTAGACTAATTCAAAAGGCTTGACATTATAGAAGTTATGTTTATGCTTCTGAAGTTCGGATCCCAGATAATATCTGTTGCTGTGAATCGAAAGCTTTGCGACTGACCGCTGACTCGTTGACCAAATTGAAATCTTGCTAGCGGCCGGCTGGGCCATCTAATTTACAACAATAAAACCAATTCAAATCGCTTGACATTATAGAAATTATGTTTATGATTTTGAAAATAAGATTCCGTTTAATTTCGGTTTCCCAGGCCAACATTTATACGCAACTTCTATAGTCCATCTAGCTAGATGACCAGATGAAGATGCATAAATAAAATGATTTCAAGTAGTTCTCACACCTACAGACTTCTCACTTAAAATTCAGGGAACATATGAGCTATTTATAAAAAGACCCGCGTGAATCTGAACCGTGATCACTGATCGATTGAACAGATAAAACTATATCCACAGCAGATTTATCAAGGTTGAAGGAGCTTTGCAGTTTGGTTATTAATATCACGTTCTTTTAAACTATCATGAAACTGAATCAAAAACGTGTGGAGGACAAATAAACTTAACGATCTCTGTCAGGAAAGCTCTCTGTTGTTTATTGTTTCTGGAGCTTTATTTTACCGAGGACATTTGTATTTGCCGGGCTCTGATTTCAGTAATGGGAATACGTGGTTTCTACAGAGGTTGGAAAGCTGGAGCATCCGAAGAATTGTAAAACCTGGAACTCAGTGTGTCACGTGACCCTAACGAAATCGTGGGGGAAGGGGGACCAATGAGAGAAACAGGCTTGTATATGATGTGTATCAGGTGAAATACACCGTCCTATCGCGACCACTGAATAGCTAGCTATGGCCACATTACACTCTTTGTTTTAATTATTAATAATAAATATTCCAATTTTGCAGACTTTGTTATGTTTCTTATTTTGACGAGTTTTCTTCCGCGATCTGTTTTGGTTTAGTTTCCCAAAGGTTTTTGCGTTTAGCTTTATCTTCAGCTAGTTAAATTGTTATCAGTGTTAGTCATTATTCCATTTTATTCAGTGTAGGTTATCATAGCAAGCTGTGACAATGTTTGTATATTGTTCAGTGTATTTTGGAAAACCAACGGGTTAAAACTAATTATCATGAGAAATTTAGGAGGATGAATTCAGCGTTTAGATATGCAGAAATTCTCGTAGAAAAGGCATTTTAGATTTCCTTTCGAGTTAAATGGAAGATCTAACTTCTCTTTCTCGGCCTCGCTCTCGAATTACTTCAAGTGTTATCGCAATTCATACCAATTAGTATCAAGGTCTTCGCCATGCTTCTGGCATGATAGCAGTTTTCAATAAATTAAACCCCATACGCAGCGGGAAACCGGATTCTATTTTCTCTTAGCAATATTAAATTGATTTTGAAAGGTTTATTTTTATTTCTTGTAAATATGGCTACTTTGATTCCTAATTACTCAAATGTTACCTGCCGCGACAGCCGAGAAATGCATCCAGTCATGGTCCAATCGAGGGCCGCCTCGGCCGTAATTAGCATGATCAGGTCACGTGACCATGTCGTTGAAATTACTGATATTCTCTCTTTCCGTCCAAAAGTAATACTTTTAATGCCACCAAAATAAAGCTTATTGCGTTCGACGAAGGAGAACACATACTAATTTTGCGTTGGACTCCTTGTGGTCATGTGTGGGCTGCCTGTACTTTCACAGGCGATTCGTGAATGTCGTGAACCTTTCGGAATAAATTATATATCTCGGCCGAGAAACTGGTAACTACACGATACTCGAAGAAAATGAAAACCACCATATGAACGTCGAGTACGTGTCTTATTTTCCCAATCACGAGTTATCAAAGCTGAGGAAAGTGTGTGTTACCTCTGGAACATAGACCAGTTCACGTTAAATTCCGGCGACGTTTTGAAAGGGGTGCAAACATGGCATGAAATAGTGTTTGTATATGGGAATCCGATGCCAAATAAAATCCGTAAAATCGAATTTCTGAAATATTCTTCAGATACAAACTTAAGATACCAGGTACAATGGGAATTTGCCGACTGTCTCGTTTTTACAGACAAATGTATGGAAAATTGAAAACACGATTGCACGCTTCCCAGCAAAGCTACATCCCTCAAATTTCGATCAGTTAATCTTTTACCTGGTATCTTAAGTTTGTATCTGAATAATATTTCAAAAAATCGATTTTATTTGGCATTCGGATTCCCATACAAACACTGCATTTCGCGCCATGTTTGCACCCCTTTCAAAATGTCGGAATTTACGGAAGTTAAATGTCGGAAAGTCTGATGTCCAAACTATATCAAGTCAAACATGGTCTAGCCTGATTTTCAGACGGTACGACGACCTCATACTGTACCTTGAAGACGAAGAGTCAAATCAACTCGGACATAATTTGTGCTGAACCTGTAAAAACCGGTGAATCTGCGATTGAAAATTCTGTTGGCTTTCTCGCTGTAGTGGATTCTACTTTTCACTGTACATACAGATACCAAAACTACAAACAGTAAGATGCTATTTATTAAAATCATACCTGGGTGAATAGAAACTAGGTATGAGGTTTCTAGACAGCCGTCAGATCTTGTGTTAGTTGTGACACTACACATCAGTGTGTAAAGCGCTTTCGGACAATTCAAGGACTTGGAAAAGGCGCTATATAAATACTGTTATTATTACTATTATTATTATTATTATCATTATTATTATTATTATCTTGGTTATACAAATTAACACTACATTCAGGCAAAGAGTTAATCTATAATACCAAGTAACAAGGTAACAACAAAGTACTGATCAATTAATCTACCAACATATTGATTATAAATCATTCTGCAACTAACAGTGACTCAATATTCGGCAGCCAGCCTTTTTGCTCTCGCTTGGCGGAAAAGTAAATTGAATGCACTGAAGGAACTGCTTGGGGTGTAGTTTATACACATGCATATATACAGTGGAACCTCTCTAATATGGACACCAAAGGGCCGGAGAAAAGTGTCCGTATTATAGAGGCAGGGCTTATGACATCATTTTAAAGTCTCTAGTGACAATACACTATTTAGTGTTTTTTTTTATGATCGAAAAGGCGTAAAATACAATCCAAAATGTCATCTGTTTGCAGATTAACTTGATGTCTAATACAGTATGTACGTTTATAGCACTGTGTACATTTTGTATTTCTGTTTTTCTAATCATCAGCTCTGTAAATTACACACTGTCCGTGATAAAGAGGTAGAATTTGTATGATTTTTGCTACCTGGGGCCGAGATTAGGTGTCCGTTGTCCGTAATACGGAGGGTCCGTAATAGGGAGGGTCCGTAATAGGGAGGGTCCGTAATATAAAGGTTTTTTTAAACAAAGAATAGTTTGGGGATTAAAATTTGCCGGGACCTAGAGATCTGTCCTTAATATGGAGGTGTCCCGCATATTATATTGTCCGTACGGAGAGGTTCCACTGTAGGTTATGTTCTACACTGGAGTGTACTTAGTATTGTGAATGCAGTTTATACACATCTGAATAGCCGTAGCTAGCTATAGGGTTGATTGTGTTCTACACTGGAGTGTACTTAGTATTGTGAATGTTAGGAGCTGGAATGCAGCCTATACACTGATCTGAATAGCCGTAGCTAGCTATAGGGTTGATTGTGTTCTACACTAACTCCATTTTTTATTGCTTTACACTGTATACCACTCAGCAACATGCTCAAATGAATTATAAGCATATGATATAGCCTCATAAGCATCCAATGATTTAATGTTATACAAAGATAATTACAATTTTATACCCAGATGCATCCCCTTGTATTAACTTATCAGTCGAGACATTCAAAATGTTCACATTTGTTAAAAACAAGCATTTTTGATCAGGATGATTTACACCCACAGTCCACATCATTGCAGCAATCTTTCGGTCTCCGAAGGGTGTGTATAGTTTGTGTTATCACAGGAAGCCCAATCCTTTCTCTTACAAAACATATGTCGAACGCACTTTGATAATCTATGATTACTTCTAGTTTAACACATATATTATGTCTTATCATATTTTTCTGTTAAACAACAAAGCAGTTGTTCTGTGAGTGCTACCTAAGTTATATAAATTATAATCTAGTTGTTTGGTGTTTTTACTGAATTACACATGTCTGCGAGCCAGCCATTTTGTTTTTCAACCTTGTCTGTCAGCGAGTGATCGTTCTCTAGCTGTTACATGTAACTTAAATATACCGATTTAGCTTACAAGTACATTTGTTGTCCCAATTCAGATCATGTAAAAAAATGATACATTTCCTTTTGGGATACAGAAAACAATAAAACATTACTCAAGGGAAAATTCAGGTGATATGAATTTGGACAACAAATGTACAAGCTACTATTAAATCGGTCAATTGATTTTTCAAAACAACAAATGTTTCCTAACTTACGAATTAATGAAAATAATGGCTCTGAACTCCGAATTGTTGGATTGAGAGTTATATATCAAGAGTATTTAATTATTAATCTAGTTGTCTGTGGACAGGTATATTTATTGATTTAGGAAAGCCATCGAGTACAGTATGTGTTAGTATGTGTTAGTATGTGTTAGTATGTGTTAGTATGTGAGCCATCGAGTACAGTATGTGTTAGTATGTGTTAGTATGTGTTAGTATGTGTTAGTATGTGAGCCATCGAGTACAGTATGTGTTAGTATGTGTTAGTATGTGTTAGTATGTGAGCCATCGAGTACAGTATGTGTTAGTATGTGTTAGTATGTGTTAGTATGTGTTAGTATGTGTTAGTATGTGTTAGTATGTGAGCCATCGAGTACAGTATGTGTTAGTATGTGAGCCATCGAGTACAGTATGTGTTAGTATGTGTTAGTATGTGTTAGTATGTGAGCCATCGAGTACAGTATGTGTTAGTATGTGTTAGTATGTGTTAGTATGTGTTAGTATGTGTTAGTATGTGAGCCATCGAGTACAGTATGTGTTAGTATGTGTTAGTATGTGTTAGTATGTGTTAGTATGTGTTAGTATGTGTTAGTATGTGAGCCATCGAGTACAGTATGTGTTAGTATGTGTTAGTATGTGTTAGTATGTGAGCCATCGAGTACAGTATGTGTTAGTATGTGTTAGTATGTGTTAGTATGTGTTAGTATGTGAGCCATCGAGTACAGTATGTGTTAGTATGTGTTAGTATGTGTTAGTATGTGAGCCATCGAGTACAGTATGTGTTAGTATGTGAGCCATCGAGTACAGTATGTGTTAGTATGTGTTAGTATGTGAGCCATCGAGTACAGTATGTGTTAGTATGTGTTAGTATGTGTTAGTATGTGAGCCATCGAGTACAGTATGTGTTAGTATGTGTTAGTATGTGTTAGTATGTGTTAGTATGTGTTAGTATGTGAGCCATCGAGTACAGTATGTGTTAGTATGTGAGCCATCGAGTACAGTATGTGTTAGTATGTGAGCCATCGAGTACAGTATGTGTTAGTATGTGAGCCATCGAGTACAGTATGTGTTAGTATGTGAGCCATCGAGTACAGTATGTGTTAGTATGTGAGCCATCGAGTACAGTATGTGTTAGTATGTGTTAGTATGTGAGCCATCGAGTACAGTATGTGTTAGTATGTGTTAGTATGTGTTAGTATGTGAGCCATCGAGTACAGTATGTGTTAGTATGTGTTAGTATATGTTAGTATGTGTTAGTATGTGTTAGTATGTGAGCCATCGAGTACAGTATGTGTTAGTATGTGAGCCATCGAGTACAGTATGTGTTAGTATGTGAGCCATCGAGTACAGTATGTGTTAGTATGTGAGCCATCGAGTACAGTATGTGTTAGTATGTGAGCCATCGAGTACAGTATGTGTTAGTATGTGAGCCATCGAGTACAGTATGTGTTAGTATGTGTTAGTATGTGAGCCATCGAGTACAGTATGTGTTAGTATGTGTTAGTATGTGAGCCATCGAGTACAGTATGTGTTAGTATGTGTTAGTATGTGTTAGTATGTGAGCCATCGAGTACAGTATGTGTTAGTATGTGAGCCATCGAGTACAGTATGTGTTAGTATGTGAGCCATCGAGTACAGTATGTGTTAGTATGTGTTAGTATGTGTTAGTATGTGTTAGTATGTGAGCCATCGAGTACAGTATGTGTTAGTATGTGAGCCATCGAGTACAGTATGTGTTAGTATGTGAGCCATCGAGTACAGTATGTGTTAGTATGTGTTAGTATGTGAGCCATCGAGTACAGTATGTGTTAGTATGTGTTAGTATGTGTTAGTATGTGAGCCATCGAGTACAGTATGTGTTAGTATGTGTTAGTATGTGAGCCATCGAGTACAGTATGTGTTAGTATGTGTTAGTATGTGAGCCATCGAGTACAGTATGTGTTAGTATGTGAGCCATCGAGTACAGTATGTGTTAGTATGTGAGCCATCGAGTACAGTATGTGTTAGTATGTGAGCCATCGAGTACAGTATGTGTTAGTATGTGAGCCATCGAGTACAGTATGTGTTAGTATGTGAGCCATCGAGTACAGTATGTGTTAGTATGTGAGCCATCGAGTACAGTATGTGTTAGTATGTGAGCCATCGAGTACAGTATGTGTTAGTATGTGTTAGTATGTGAGCCATCGAGTACAGTATGTGTTAGTATGTGTTAGTATGTGAGCCATCGAGTACAGTATGTGTTAGTATGTGTTAGTATGTGAGCCATCGAGTACAGTATGTGTTAGTATGTGTTAGTATGTGAGCCATCGAGTACAGTATGTGTTAGTATGTGAGCCATCGAGTACAGTATGTGTTAGTATGTGTTAGTATGTGAGCCATCGAGTACAGTATGTGTTAGTATGTGTTAGTATGTGAGCCATCGAGTACAGTATGTGTTAGTATGTGTTAATTAGTATGTGAGCCATCGAGTACAGTATGTGTTAGTATGTGAGCCATCGAGTACAGTATGTGTTAGTATGTGTTAGTATGTGAGCCATCGAGTACAGTATGTGTTAGTATGTGTTAGTATGTGAGCCATCGAGTACAGTATGTGTTAGTATGTGTTAGTATGTGTTAGTATGTGAGCCATCGAGTACAGTATGTGTTAGTATGTGTTAGTATGTGTTAGTATGTGTTAGTATGTGAGCCATCGAGTACAGTATGTGTTAGTATGTGAGCCATCGAGTACAGTATGTGTTAGTATGTGAGCCATCGAGTACAGTATGTGTTAGTATGTGAGCCATCGAGTACAGTATGTGTTAGTATGTGAGCCATCGAGTACAGTATGTGTTAGTATGTGTTAGTATGTGAGCCATCGAGTACAGTATGTGTTAGTATGTGTTAGTATGTGAGCCATCGAGTACAGTATGTGTTAGTATGTGTTAGTATGTGAGCCATCGAGTACAGTATGTGTTAGTATGTGAGCCATCGAGTACAGTATGTGTTAGTATGTGTTAGTATGTGAGCCATCGAGTACAGTATGTGTTAGTATGTGTTAGTATGTGAGCCATCGAGTACAGTATGTGTTAGTATGTGTTAGTATGTGTTAGTATGTGAGCCATCGAGTACAGTATGTGTTAGTATGTGTTAGTATGTGTTAGTATGTGTTAGTATGTGAGCCATCGAGTACAGTATGTGTTAGTATGTGAGCCATCGAGTACAGTATGTGTTAGTATGTGAGCCATCGAGTACAGTATGTGTTAGTATGTGTTAGTATGTGTTAGTATGTGAGCCATCGAGTACAGTATGTGTTAGTATGTGTTAGTATGTGTTAGTATGTGAGCCATCGAGTACAGTATGTGTTAGTATGTGTTAGTATGTGTTAGTATGTGTTAGTATGTGAGCCATCGAGTACAGTATGTGTTAGTATGTGAGCCATCGAGTACAGTATGTGTTAGTATGTGTTAGTATGTGAGCCATCGAGTACAGTATGTGTTAGTATGTGTTAGTATGTGTTAGTATGTGTTAGTATGTGTTAATTAGTATGTGAGCCATCGAGTACAGTATGTGTTAGTATGTGAGCCATCGAGTACAGTATGTGTTAGTATGTGTTAGTATGTGAGCCATCGAGTACAGTATGTGTTAGTATGTGTTAGTATGTGTTAGTATGTGAGCCATCGAGTACAGTATGTGTTAGTATGTGTTAGTATGTGTTAGTATGTGTTAGTATGTGAGCCATCGAGTACAGTATGTGTTAGTATGTGTTAGTATGTGTTAGTATGTGTTAGTATGTGAGCCATTGAGTACAGTATATGTTAGTATGTGTTAGTATGTGTTAGTATGTGAGCCATCGAGTACAGTATGTGTTAGTATGTGAGCCATCGAGTACAGTATGTGTTAGTATGTGTTAGTATGTGTTAGTATGTGTTAGTATGTGAGCCATCGAGTACAGTATGTGTTAGTATGTGTTAGTATGTGTTAGTATGTGAGCCATCGAGTACAGTATGTGTTAGTATGTGAGCCATCGAGTACAGTATGTGTTAGTATGTGTTAGTATGTGAGCCATCGAGTTCAGTATGTGTTAAAGTTCCTGATCGCATATAAAGGAATACGAAACGAGCACCATGCGAATTTGAATGGTGAAAATTGGTGAGCAATTTATTATAGCTTAATCTTGAGATCTCCTTGGTATAAATTGCTTGTTTGTTTGTTCGTTTATGTGAACGACAAGAGGAATAAATAAAGGAGAACCACAAGAAATAACTGAGACCATTTTGCCCAGTTTGAAAATCCCGGTTTTCAAAAAATCTCTCTTATTGCGTTTTCTACATTAGGGGGAAATTTAACAATCTTTCAAAAAACATACCTCGACTTCTCACTACTGGAGCACATCATGTGAAATAAATGTGAAACACATGTGAAACACATGTGAAATGTTTTGATGATGTGAAAGATGGTGTGAAAAGAATAATGTCAAAATATTGGGGGTGTGAAAACTCATGTGAAATGTTTGCCTAAACTGGCACCACATTTCACATGTAGGTAAAATGCAGTTGACCATGTGAAATATTTTTAATGCATCGTGTGAAACAAAAATGATGTGAAAAACTATGTGAATTTTTTTGAACAGATCATGTGAAATACCATTCATGTGAAATAATATGTGAATTTTTTTTTAACATAACATGTGAAATATCATTCATGTGAAATAATATGTGATTTTTTTAAACAGATCATGTGAAATACCACCCATGTGAAATAATGTGTGCATGTTTTTTAACAGATCTAGAGCATGTACGTACTGTGAAATACCATTCATGTGAAGAACTAATTTTCTTTAAATGAAACAACATTCATGCAAATGAAAATAATGCTGATTTTTTTCAACAGACATGACAGTGTATATATAGCTCATATATTAAGCTCTAATAATAATAATAATCAACTTTATTTATAGAGGGTAGACACATAACAGTATTACAACTGAAAAACCAGTGACCCTCCTACAATTAATATCATCAACTATAAAAACTCTGAATAACAATTACAAAATATAATTAATTTATGAGCAAGCTAAAAGACAAACGTATCAATATTGGAACTATATGTACAGTGTATCCATATTAAAAATGGTAAAAATGTGACGCCAAAGGCAGAGCTAATATTTAAATAGTAAAATGTTCTATATCCTTATAAGTAGCAATAAAATATTCGAACATAGCTTTCTTGAAACTACATTTGGGATCGTATTACAGAAATATGTAGTCGACACTACAAACGACCTCCCTCCCTCTGTCTCCCGTTTGAATCGGGGACAGACTAACTAGGTTTAATTTTCCGTGTCTGCTGGTTCTCTCATTAACATCAGCATTCCGCAATAGCATCTGGGACATATACGATGGACAGTCCCCGCTGGCAACGCATGCTGGCAACGCAGCCAGTTGATGGTGTCATTGTGGAACGTAACCGTGGGTACTCCCGGCATTTTCTCTTTCTAGGTTGAGATGGGAAAGCCTATCACTTTAAACTAGCTTCCAACCTAAGGATCATACCGATTTACTTGCCTGATATGCCATGAAACAGCTATAAGTTATGTTCAACAATATTTGGAAAGTTGGATATAATAACCAGAATAGAATCCAGAACAGTCATTGAGTTCACACGTCCATTGGCTGACGAATATAATTCATGCCTCTCCAAAATCACACCGCGGCAAAACGTCATGCGCATGCGTATTTGCTATATCTTGTCGGTGCGCGGCCGCCCCCAGTTTCCTGCGAAAACTGAAATGAAACAACAGGCACATGCCGTGATTTTAACGTTTCTGCTTAAAAGTATTCATTTGTGAACTGTTTTGTCAAAACCTAAGAAAACTACTTAAAAGCTAAGCCTAAGACTTTAACAGGTTGAAGTTTTCTTAATTTGTAATTCATTGTGAGTTTACTAAGTTATAAAATTATTTACTAAAAAAGTTGAAACCCTCGGTAATTTGTATTTGATAGCGGAGCCTTCGTTCTTTTGGCCAGCGGAGCATACCGAGTACGCGAATAGGCCGCTGATGTAAGTTAAGCACATTAAATGTTTGACAACTAATGCATTTCATTACGCATTAACACTATAGGAATACATTTCTAAAGTGTCCGTTTTAATTATCTAGAAGAATTAACTAATAAGCTTATAATTACATGTAAGCTTACGACAGTTGCGACTTACGTACAAATGTTTTTAAAAGAGTTGACTTCTGAAAGCTGGATTCTGGTTGTAGTTTTAAATACGCAACCCACCCAGCCTCAGGTTTCTTGCTTTCCCAGCTGGCAGAGGAGTAAGTAAACCAGTTCATTAGCGTATTAGATTCCTCAGAGACATAGCCATCAGGACCATTTTCCAATCCTTACTAAGCTATTAGACGAAGACAACCCTGCCTTCTTCACCCTACAAACCAATATGGCCGCCATGAATCGATCCCATGATGCACTGCTTTTTAAAATACCGCTGACCTGAATCGTGCAGGCGGTTTCAGAAACCTCTTGGCGCAATCGTTCAAAAAAGCCGTTAGATGTGTGATCTCTTGTAAAATCTGTATAATAGGCCTTCCAAACTTGGCAAAAGAATCTTCAAAACACCTGGAAGGTTAGAAAACTACAAAGGTAAGATGTGATAGTAAAATTTTATGGTTTGTAACAAGGAAAAAAGGGAATTTCGCGCTAATTTAGGTTAAAATTATCATGCACAGTCGTACTACGAGAGTTGAGACTGACTATTTTTAGGAAAAGAACTCGTATCATGCATACCGCATCACTTTTAATGAGCAAATCAGGAATTTTGTCAAGTTTTATTTATATAGAATACAATTTAGCGAAGTGATCGATCACAGGAGATCATGGTTTTTCCGCGGAGCCGTTAAAACTTAAAGTACACTTTGAAAGTGAGTAACTGCCTTTAAAGACAAGTACAGTCTGCACAGAAAGCCCTATAAATGAGTAATATCATGATTTGTGAATGCTATTGAGGAGGAAAGAGGAGGTTCAAATTCTTTGAAATTGCTTGATTACCAGAGAACAAGGGAGTAATTGCAGAATACCCCCTCCTTTGGTTCATTAATAATTCATTTCTCAACTTTTTCATACAAACCTTCTAAAAACCTAACCCTGAAATAATGAAAAATCCCTACCCAAAATCATTCATAGAACGAGTCTAAATACACCGGAACTAAAGTGGAGAATTTAGCGCAGTTTTCAAGCGATCTTTTCATGAGTGGAGGGGCATTCGATCTGCAACTAATTATAAGCCAGAACAATTAAGAAGGTCATCATGATCATCTGCTGGCACATCAGGCAACTAAAATTCACTTTAATGTGAAAAAATTACAGAGATATTTCACAAATTCCTATACATGCAGTTAATAAATACACTAGCCTTATAATTTTTGACCACACAAATCGATCCTGGGCTAATCCTGTGCTGCAGTAGATTAGCATCCTCTATGGTACATGTACATGATACATTTACAATGTTCATTTACATCATCAACAATAATTGAAATTAGGGCATGCTGTGAGTGCTTCAAGAACAAGAACAATCAATATTGGAAATCATGACAGTACCGTGTGTCATTCAGTGTATAATTGCAGTGCATTGACCTGCTGGCTGCCCATGACAATTAATATGCAATCTAATGGACATTTCTAACAGTACAACGTACAAATTACCAGTTTTCTTACATGTATTTCTACCATGTTTTGCCAGGTAGAGGTCTGTATAAGAGGTTCAAGTTGTAGAGCATGGCCAGGACAACCTTTGACATTACATGTATCTGATTATTTCTTAGAACTTTATAATTATGATTTAGTGAAATAATAATTGTAATCAATTGTGTTACATATATTATTTCAATATTTACTGGCATATTTACTTCTGTTTATCGTTATATCTATGTAGTATTACAGTTGGCAATTAAGACATGATTCTGTAACTTACGTATACAAAGGTGTTTGCTATATATTTTATATACATGTACATTGTTTATGAATCATAATTAAACTTTATTGAATTTGCATCAGATCATATGTGTGATCAAAATTATCATGAAGGAATTTACATGTACGTACACTAGCGCTCCAGCATTATAAATTTTTTTATGTTGGCCAGTTTAAGGAAAACATTTCACATAAGTTTTCACACCCCCAATATCTGACATTATTTTTTCACACCATTTTTCACATCTTCAAAACATTTCAGCTGTTTCACACAAATATTAATAAATATTAATATTATTGTTACTATAATTCACATGTAATTTCACAGCATGATGTACTTTTCACATCCTTGGCTCCCTGCATTCTGTAAATGTTATACTTGAATATTTCACATGATTTTCACATCATGTCATGGTGTGAAAAGGAGGACACCTTTTCACATGGCAGTTTCACATCATTTTTTCACATACATGTGAAAAAATGATGTGAAAACTATGTGAAATTACATGTGAAATGTGTTGATTTCACATCCCAGTTTCACATGTGTTTCACATATATTTCACATGATGTGCTCCAGTAGTGTCTACTTGACTAATTTTGGTCAAATAAAGTTCATTACAATCAGAAAACCATGCTCAAAAAGGTAAAGAAAGCTGTCAGTATTCTTTGATAAATCAGTTGGAAAAGACAACCTGATCAGGCTACGGTAATCGGAGAGGCAAATGGACTTACATTACAGACTACAGGGAGGGAGGGAAACGAACCACACAAGACGTCTGTGATTGAGATGATCGATTATATTGGAGAACTAAGCTTTTCTGCGCCAGCGCATTGAGAGCGCTGGATGCGCTTGTAAATTGATATGTTTTTCCTTCTTATGAAACAACTGGCGGGTTCCCAAGATCTAAATTACGCTGTACTTAGCTTCGGGTTTAACAATATTCTATTGGATAGCTCTATACGGATATATTATATTTAAATCTCATTTAATAACATTTTCAAAACATGCACAAACCAAGTTAAACATTGATTCCAAGCCACTCATTCGATACTTGAAATAAACTGCAACTGAAATATTTGTTAATATTTGTTATAAGTTTGATCAAACTGATAGGACGTGACTATATCGCTGGCATACTGAACTGAGCCGGCTCAACTTAGAAATTTGCGTAGAACCATCACGATATCCTGTATATACTTCATTTGAGAAACATTTTGAGTTATTGTTGTTCCGTCAAATATGAAACTGACAGCCATGCCAACACGGTACTGAATAAAAACGACAAACATAGGTATCGGTATACACAGCTAGCCAAGCAGCGTTAATCCAATTCTGAGCTTCAATAAATTGATCGATGTACTACAGATCCGTGCCATCTGAACAAATAACAAATATAATGATAAGATTGATATATTGATATTTATAATATAATCCAGATAGTACGAGCGGCCAATAGACTCAAAAATATATGGTCTATTGTGCCGGTAAACACTGACACCTGCTTGCGTTGTGTCGTAGTTATGTCATAAGTAATATATACAACACTGTCAGTCATGTTTTATCACATATCCAAACACGGAGAACTGAACTTGAAAAACGACGCGAAGTGTTGTATATAGCTTCTCCAACGAATTTACCATTGAAGAGAAAACGGAGAAGAAAGTTTGGATAATTTTATCACATATCCAAACCCCTTCACGCTTGTGATTTTCTTTGTAATATTCTCATTAATTCTTCAAGAGTTTGAGAAAAGCAATATACCACACATTTCAATGTGTTTACTGGCGAAATAAAGCACGTTTAGGGTGTTGATTTCGGCTTGTGATTTTAAAGCATTTCTTGTGTTCTCCTAACATCCCAAGCGTGCTTTATTTCGCCAGTACACACATTGAAATGTGTGGTCTATTGCTACACCGTAACACACTGCAACAAGGCGAACTTTGAGAATTAAAGGAACGCAGCCAGTATACACCAAGCGGACTTTATAGTTTTATGTTTACACTATTTAAGTAGATATTATAATATCATTCTCTTATTACCCTTCTTCACTGAACAAACCAGTGTGATGCCACACAGAGCTCTCGATCGTTTCATTATTAGCAAATGACTCGATGTAAAAACATAGTTTTACATGCATGATTAATGAAAGACTCGTAAATTTGATCATTGATCGATTCTTTATGCTGAAAACTGTTTTGAGGTTTAACGGCACTGATAAACACACACAATGAAAATTTAACAGAACTCGGCGCATTTCCAAGATGCTTCCTTTTCCCCCGGTACTCACACTGAGTACGAAAACTGAAACCATAACAATTTTTGTTGTTTTTGTACAAAGTTATTCAATCGTTAACGGCTTTGTATGGCAGTCATGGCGACCAACGATATTTATATGGTAACCAGAAACGTATTTCTCTCATTTAATTTCTCTTCTTTCCTTTTTATATTCAGTAAGTTCGTGAACCATTTACCTTTAAAAACTCATTACCATTTCGATTCTTCTGGCCCTCTTCCCAAATGATATGACGTGCTCATTACTAAATTGCCTTTTTTCCAGAGCCTTCTTCCCGGGTATTAATGAGGCTTCACCATCTCCACCACAGAGTTGGTGTTTTGATATCAATGGTAGCCATGTATGAGCCCTTATTAAGTAGCACTCCAAGCAACTCTGCCCGATGCGAACGACCATTTCGAAACCGCCAGAAACATTGAAACATATTATCGACGAAATAGCTGAAGAACTGCGGAGATACGTGACTGCAGGTGGATGTTTCACGCTATTTGTATTTGTTCTCGAATCGAAGTAAAAGAACAAACAAGGCATATATTATTTAATTTTAAAACTCAAATTGAAGTTTGAAGACTCTTAAGAGGTTCACTTACCAGACAACATGCAGAAGAGTAGAACTACCAACACCAACATGAAACTCCGAAGCTCCATAACTAAAAATATAACTTTTGGAAACAGTAAATGAAAATGATGTAGGGACTCGAACACACTCGTAGGGACTCGTACACTTTACAAGCGTTCCCCAGTGGAAATTGCAAGATACGCAGTCGAAAAACCGACTGAACATGAACTTGTCAAAAAAAAACAACCAGTCTCCTACTTGTGCCAGTGCTGTTAAACGGGAACTGGGTACATTGCGTTGGTAACAGTTTGAAATATTAAATGGTGGGGTGGTTGCTTCCTTGATGATTCACCAACCAGTAAAGTTGTTTAACGTAAGTAACCAATAGAATAACTCCCCTTATACATAACAGGAAACCTAGGAACAAGGCATTCTGTTATGTTCTCATTAATACAAAAGTACCTTCCATAATGGCTACCGCTATTGGCTTGAATTCATCGAATAACAATGCAGAGTAAGGCAGCTGTTGAGCTGTGTATCAATACAAATTTGCAATAGATTGAGCAAGGACTTGGTGTGTTGCTTCCATATCATTTCGCCAGGGGCAACTTTTTTGTAGACAATTATTCCATATCTTTTGAAATGCAAATCTAGCTACCTTTATTATAGCTTTTAGAAAGGTGATTCTAGATAGATTGCACGTCATAACTTGAGAGTCTTGTTAAAAAGCAGTAAAGTACAGGAGAAAACTAAGATATTGTTGCCATAACCGCCAATTAAGTATACTGTTTGTAATAAAACAAAATAGCGTTTACCTCAAACACACATAAAACATTTTTTCGAGTAAAATCTAGATTTAAACGGAATATGATAATTTTGTATGCACTTCGTTTGTGATCGTTGGTTAGATCATTTTTGCTATAAAGAAAAGGGGGACGAATGACCGATCTTAGCGTTTATGCCACTCTTTCATTTTGCCAAACAGTTATAAGCCGTGAGAAAAAGAGAAAATGCGTCATTTTTAATCTCTCCTAAACTTCGCCGCGCTCAGACATTTCACCATATCTTTTAAAATGCAAATCTACTTTTATTATAGCTTTTAGCAGGTGATTCTAGATTCCATGCACGCCATAAATTGAGAGTCGGGTTAAATAGCAGTAAAGTTCAGGAGAAAAATAACAGATCGTTGCCATAACAGCCACGTAATAAACAAAATAGCGTTTACCTGAAACACACACAAAATGGGGAAAATCTAGATTTAAATGGTGATTTTGTTGATTTTGTATGTGGCGAAAAAGGAAATGAGCTAATTCGTTTGTGATCGTTGGTTGCTTTTAGCTAAGAATAATAGAGGAGAGGGAGCGGAACTGGATTAGCGTTTATGCCCTGTTTCTTTTTGCAAACTTAAGCCGCGAGGAAAAGAGAAAACGGAGTCATTTTTTATCTTTCCTAAACTTCGCCGTTCAGACTTGTACGATTCCACCTGATGCTATCGTTGATAGCTTTGCCCTCATAGAAACTTACGCACGTGTTTTAATCGATTGCCTCTTCTCTTCATCAACCAAACAGTGAATGTTCATTACGTTTTGGCACTTTTGGCGGTTTGTTATAGAGCACAACAAAAGATCGATCGTTTTAATTAAATTTTAGTGATTATAGCGTGCTTACTGCACCAAAGTAAGAACAAAACAAATAAAAAATCAGAATAAAATCAATGGAAAAACAACAACTACCGAACACCGCTTCAAAATTAGTGAGAAAACAGGGTAAGTTAATGAGCCCTTTGAAGGCAATCGCGATTGTACTGGATGGCAAAACTATCTTACATTATTTATTTAAAGGCACTTGTACGAGATCGGTAGTGTTATTAGGAAAACCTCAGTTGCAAACGCTATTTTCCAATCGATTGTCGATCTTATCCAGGGAAGCCTTTCCATGCATGGGATCACAAGGCTCAATTTATTGGTTACGTTATTGAAGTTATATATCAGCACGTGACTGTTAGCTGCAAAGGCCTATTTTACAACAACCGCCAAATTTATCACAATCTGATTGGCTTATTTTTGGACAGACAACAAAAGCTGACGTCATTTGTCAAGGAGTGCACGTGCGGCTTTCCTTTGAAGCTAAAAGTGTTTTGTTGTTGTAAAATTGACTATTTAGTTTGTTGTCCACGAAAACGCCTCGTGGATCCACAGCTATTTTGACCATGTTATGACGAAAATCATTGTCAATATTAGGACAGACACATAAAAAACTAAACTTGTTAATTGAATATTTCAAACACATCAGCAGCTGAATGTTCACAAATAACTGAATCGTGCATTATGACGTCACGCCGTAACATGGAGGTGTGGAGTACTCTATCGCTGATCGAGTACAAATCATGTTCAAACTTATTTCTATATCACTAATAATGCACTCCAGTATTACAGGATGGGGCATCTCATTTATCGAATGCACAACAGTTGTTTTACATGTATCGAGAACCTATTATCTAAAATTGTAGAGATTCAATGTAACTTTATGCTAAACTACAATTACATATATAGCTTATTCAAACACCTTAGAGTATTACATAACACTAACACTTTAATCAGTACAATCTGGTAATTAAGAATTTTACAACAACATCCAATTTTCTCGCTTTCTGATTGGCTATTTAAGTACGGACAATGAAAATGACGTCCCTCGCAAGCCGTGGTAGCTTTGCAAAGTGTTTTCACGGCGAGGTTTGTGAATTCGAATGGCTGTTAACTTCTCAAGGGCACCCAACGAAGTGTTCCGTTAAAAAGCTGTTCGGGAGAGAAAGTTAGCCTAAAATTTTCGGATTTGAAAAAATTGTCCCTAGAAAATTATTTTCTGAAATGCTGGCTAGAAAATTTGTTTTCAATCCCTAGAAAATAATATAGAAGAAAAGGGAGACTAAAATGTTTCCCCTAAAATATTCGTGCGTATTCGTCTGATCAATAGAGTAAGAACGATCCGGGAAAAAACATTGGTTGGAATGAAAAAAAAACACATATTATCACAAATCATTTAGTGAAGCGGCCACCTAAAGTTTTCGAGAACAAATTTTCATTCTCTAAGAAATTCTGACATCTAAAATCCGAAAGAATAAACCTTTAGCAAATGGAGGTCACTAAAAAGAATTGCCTAAAGGAAAAAAGAACCCCTTAAAAATTCGTACCTCCACAAAACTTTGCAACATGAAGTTACTTGGGCTAGAAAATTCTTGTTTATGTTCAAGACTACTAACAAATTCGTAGGCCGGGAATATTTTGCCATAGTATTTTCGGTTGACGCGATTTCCTCCTAGAAAATCCGAACAGCTAATAGATTTCTAGAATACGTCAAAACTGAGACATAGTAGGCGCCTTAAAATGGCTAGATGAGCTGCATACAACTGGTTTCAAACGAATTTCAAAAAGTATTCGTTGGGTGCCCTTGACTTCTCTTCCAAAAACAAGAACATAGGCACCCAATGGTGAACTCGTGGATGTAGTGACGAAGTTAGTGGATTGCTAATAAAAGCCTTCATCTGAAATGTATACAACACTGGTCCATTATGCTTGGAATGAACAGGAGCCATGTAATCTTTAACTTTGTTTTTAGTAGTGAAGTTCATATTGCCATTTAACATTCATGCTATTTGGTGTAACAATGAGATGTACTGTTGATGATGTGACAACTTTCAGGATAGGTAATGAAAGTTACATGTACCTAGATATCATCCAAACTTCAGAGCTGAAATAAAGCTTGCGCGCTCTTCAGAACAAATGAGATGACTGATCCATTTTAAAAACTGGTTGCAGGGGCCCGTTTCTCGAAAGCCGCGATAACTTATCGGACCCGGTAATACCGTAAAAAATGCTAAAAACGTATTGCTTACCGGGCCCGGTAAGTTATCAAGTTATCGGGGCTTTCGAGAAAAGGGCCCCTGGCCGTAGCTAGCAGGGAGACAAGCGAGGTATCTGCTTGAATGATAGCAAAAAGTCTTGACCCCAGTTTAGGCAGAAACTTATGGTGTGTGATAGAGCTTATTGACTGATACATCTCATGACATAACCCTGCACGTCGTGCCTTGATAGTGTGTACACACCAGCACGTTCTAAGCGTCTATTTTAAGAAGAAACATCAGGGTATCTAATTCTCAGGCACCTCCTCTGAATATGTTCTATGCCGGTTCTATGTCGTTCACCAAGTGCCGAGGGAGTGCGTGGTGGTACACTGAGCATGCATATATTCTAAAACGGGACGTATACAGGTAGCATAAAACAAAGCAGCAAGTCACTGGTAGTACTTAATAAGAGCGCAAGTTGTACAAGTAAATCAATTTGCTTAGATGCCTTAGTAACAATGTTCTGAATATGAGTGTTCCATTTCAAGTCCTGACTTACAGAAATGCCCATATATAATTCTGTATTCTGGGACAAGATTTATATGATTGCCATTCAGCAACACATTATTAGTAGCGTGCTTGCGCACAGTTGTATGGCGGTATAGCCGTATCATAGCAACGCGTGACTTCATCGGGATGAATATAAATTGACTGAGAGAAAATGTCACGACATGGGTGGGTTTTAACTGAAGCCGGTTTGCGTCACCAGATAGCTCCATTATTCTGATTGTTCTCTCTTGTAAACTGGAAACTAGAGGCAACACTTTCAAATTCTTTATTTTAATTTGAACGCAACTCTGGCCTATATTCAGTACGATAGATAACTAGTTCCTGTAAAAACTAGTGTTTTGTCTGCGTCGGCGGGGAAGATAACACTGGTATATAACCAACTAAAGTCCATTGAGGTATGCTAACCGCCGTGAAAAGCGAGTAGCAGCTGACGTTTCGAGCGCTAGCCCTTCGTTAGAGCAAAAGAGGGAATCGTGGGTGGGAAAACGGTTTATATAGTGTTGAGTGCATGATTACCGCTGAGGAAACATGTGCTCGGATCAATAGGGATCAAAGAAAATTGCGCCAATGCATGATTACCGCTGGGAAACATGTACTCGGATCAATAGGGATCAAAGAAAATTGCGCCAATGCATGATTACCGCTGAGGAAACATGTACTCGGATCAATAGGGATCAAAGAAAATTGCGCGAATGCATGATTACCGCTGGGAAACATGTGCTCGGATGAATTGGGATCAAAGAAAATTGCGCCAACAATAGAAATGGTAATAGTTGTAACATGAAGTGTTGATGAGTAAACAAAGGAAACATGTTTGATCTAAGTGTGAGTGAATATGTGAATTCTGAAATTAAATGAACGAAAAGCGTTCATATACCGTGAGGTGCCTAATTTGAAAATAGAGTTAGCGGCAATAGTCTAACCACTATACTGTTCATTACAAGTCAACTGATTCACACAGTTATTT
The DNA here is from genome assembly GCA_030867875.1 of Actinernus sp. WN-2022. Lineage (NCBI taxonomy): Eukaryota > Metazoa > Cnidaria > Anthozoa > Actiniaria > Actinernidae > Actinernus > Actinernus sp. WN-2022. Next base: position 108,285,083 of record JAOWCC010000019.1, on the reverse strand, counting down.
ATTGTTTCCATCTTCTCATCCTACACATGTTAAAACTTCTATCATATCCCGTATTCTCAATTCCTTAGGCTTCGCCATTTGTGCATATGAGCCCTAGCCCTAAACCGACAGTCCAAAAAATTCCCGTTCTGCCCGACTTAGTCAAAAATAACCACTTAGGTTGTTTGATAATGACAAAACAAGCAAAACAATCGAGCACGAGCTCACGTCAAACACGCCCCCATTACGTGACTCTCACGTCAAACACGTACGGACCCAATCACGTGACTTTTGTAAATGGTTTTGAAAGGAAAGCGCGCGCGGAGCCGTATGGGTAATATGATAATCCTTGTCCTACACTAGGTAGTTATCATACGAAGTCCACTCTTGTACGGTTCATATGATAATGTAACTCCTCGTCCTATACACTACGTGTTTATCATACGAAGTTCACTCTTGTACGGTTCGTATGATAATGTAACTTCCTCGTCCTACACTACGTATTTATCATACGAAGTCCACTCTTGTACGGTTCATATGATAATGTAACTTCCTCGTCCTACACTACCATATCAAACAATTTATTGAGAAAAGTGTCGTTCCTGAGAGCTCCTTGTGATATTCCATATATGGTAAATGTATTCCATATTTGGAAAGCAGGACGGATCGTCGAATACTAGAACACGTTCAGGAAGTGTAGCGAGCCTGCAGAAGAGAGGCGGATACAACGTAGGCGACAGGAAGTGCGATTTTAAAAATCGAAGATTGGATAGCGAAATTTGAAAAGGATGAGCGTATGCCTCACTAGCATCTAGTCAGGCCCAAATATTACTCTGAACGACAACAATTGTTTTATATGGTATTTATCATACGAAGTCCACTCTTGTACGGTTCATATGATAATGTAACTTCCTCGTCCTATACACTAGCTATTTATCATACGAAGTTCACTCTTGTACTGGGTTCATATGATAATGTCACTTCCTCGTCCTACACTAGCTATTTATCATACGAAGTTCACTCTTGTACGGTTCATATAATAATATCATGATCAATTATTTCTGAAACAAGAGGCTTCAAAATGGCTCTATTAAACGTCGCTAGCGTGCCTAAGCATATTGATGAGCTACGAATTTTATTATTGAAACAACCATTAGATGGCCTTACCTTGAATGAAACGCGACTTGATAGCTCTGTATTCAGCTCAGAAATGCGTATAACAGGATATGAATTAATTCGCTGTGATCGCAACAGATCTGGCGGAGGCGTTTGTCTCTAATAAAAAATACCATTAATTATATTAAGAGAGATGATTTAGTACCCACAGATGTGGAGGCTGTGTGTGTTGAAATTTTAAATTTTAAGAGCACATCATTTATCCTATCAAGTATATACAGGCCACCGGGTTCGTCATCTGATTATTTTTCAAGGCTTGAACAATTTTTGGCCAACGTTGAAACGAACAAAAACAACAATACGTATTGGGAGACTTGAATTGCAACTGGCAAAATTCTACGGATGCGAATACTAACCGCTTGAAATCGTTTTGTGATTTGTACCAACTTAGTCAGGTTATTAAAGAACCTACGCGTATAACTGAACATTGCTCCTCATTATTAGATGTTTTGATCACCAGCGAACCTGAGAAAATAATTGCCTCTGGCGTTATTCATCTCGGTATAAGCGATCACAGCCTAATATTTGGAGTACGAAGAATAAACAACATGACTAAAAATACATACCAGGAGCTTTAAAGATTCAATTTACATAGCTTTCAAACTGATTTACAAAATCAACAATGGTCAAATCTTTTGTTCTTGTAAAATTCTGATCAAATGTGGGCGGCATGGAAAACGATGTTTACGAATGTGGTGGATAATCATGCTCCATTAAAACAAGAATCAGAACAAATAATTTACCATGGCTAACAAAAGAAATTATGGAAACTATTCGTAAAAGAGACAAATTTAAACGCAAGTATGCCATAACGAAAAACAAAGACTTCTGGATGCTTATACCGCCTTACGAAACAAAGTTAATAACAGCTTAAGAAGAGCTAAGCGAACTTATTACAGTGAAGAAATAGAAAAAAATAGAGATGATCCCAAAGGCCCGTGGAAAATAATAAATAGCCTAATGGACGGCAAACGGAATATCGAGTTATCAATGAGAATAATCAAATACAACAATGAATCGTTTAGAACTCCTGCTGAAATCGCCGAACTCTTTAACAACCACTTTGTTGAAATTGGTTCCAAACTCGTTGAAAATATTGAGCCAAGCGAATCACGGTTTAAAGACTACGTTAAGCAAGCAACATCTACATTCGAGGTTAGGTTAACAAACGAACCAAAAGTATTTAAGCTAATTGAAAAGCTATCATCTGCAAAGGCAACGGGCTTAGATGGAATATCTGCAAACATTTTAAAGGCAGCTGGACCAGTCATTTCCAGCTCCCTTGCCTTTCTGATAAATGTAGTGCGAAACCGGAAAAATCCCGTCTGAGTGGAAGAAAGCACGAGTTAGCCCACTACACAAAAACGGATCAAAAAGCGATATGGATAACTCAATCCTTCCAGTTGTTAGCAAAATATTTGAGCGAATACTTTACGATCAACTATATAACTATCTTTCTAAAGAAAATTTATTAACAAACACACAATTTGGCTTCAGGCGATTGCACTCAACAATGACTGCTTTGTTAAATTCCACTAATTCGTGGCTGGTAAACATGGATCGGGGTCTCTTTAATATTGTTATTTTACTTGACTTAAAGAAGGCCTTCGATACGGTTGACCATGGTTTATTACTAGACAAATTAAAACTTTATGGCATAAACCATAGCTCAATAAACCTATTAGAATCCTATTTATCTGAAAGAATGCAGTCATGTTCAGTGCAAAATGCTAAATCAAGTGAACGATTAATCACATGTGGAATTTCACAGGGTACTATATTAGGCCCTTTGTTATTCCTCATTTATATAAATGATTTGCCAAATTGCTTGGAATCATCGACACCATGCCTATTCGCTGATGACACAAATTTGACAGTTAGTGGCTCAAATCTAGTTGATGTTGAATCAAGAGCAAACCGTGAACTCAGATACATCAGCCATTGGCTCAGAGCAAATACAATGTAAGTTACATTTAAATGTTGCAAAACCTGAGTTGATCATGATTGGCTCGAGCCAACGCATATCTAATTTAGGCGAAACACCTATATTAAGAATTGGAAATGCGCTAGTAAAAAGAGTGCAACAAAGCAAAACAATTGGTGTCATTTTAGATGAAAATCTAAAATGGAATGAACATACAAGTTACATCATAAAAAAGATAGTTTCTGGCCTAGGGGCTCTAAAAAGGGCTAGACCATTTGTATCCCAAACCATACTTATGAAAATGTACGACTCTCTAATTCAAACACACTTTGATTATTGTTGTGAAGTTTGGGATACACTTGGTAAAGTGCAATCAGACAAATTACAAATTCTCCACTGAAAACAGAGCCGCTAGAATAATACTCGGCACAGATTATAATACCAGTTCTAGTAAAGTGTTACCAATTCTAGGCTGGGATAAACTCGATGAGCGAAGGGCAAAAAGGAAAGCGATAATTATGCATAAAATAATAAATAATCTAGCACCTGTTACCCTTTCTGAGCTGTATACAACGGTTGGAAGTTCAACGTGTTATAATCTAAACCGAATATTTAAAGAAAAGCATTTCATACGACGGCGCGAAGCTGTGGAACGAATTACCACCACAGCTTCGCGAAATGAAGTCTCTTGTTTCATTTAAGAAACAAATTGCACAAACCATGCTTGGTGACCGCTGAATTAATGATAATCAAAATATTTTAATTGGATTTTATTATAAATTTTAGCATTTAGTATCACACGATTGTATTTATATTTAGATTAACATTAGATTAGATTAGCATATTTTTATTAGGCACGGCTCTTATTGAAATCAGTTTTATTAATGTTACTGTTAAGATTCCGTGGATAAATAATAAAGATTGATTGATTGATTGATTGATTGATTGATAACTTTCTCGTCCTACACTAGGTATTTATTATACGAAGTCCACTCTTGTACGGTTCATATGATAATGTAACTTCCTCGTCCTACACTAGGTATTTATCATACGAAGTTCACTCTTGTACGGTTTATATGATAATGTAACCTCCTCGTCCTACACTACGTATTTATCATACGAAGTCCATGAACTCATGACGATCTTCACAGTGTCTTAATAACGTACCACCACGACACTTGTCGTTGATTCAATCTGTTCATTTTAAACATCATACATGTAGTTCCGTTACTACGTCACATAATAAACATTGTTAATTAATGACTTGAAAAGACTTGCCGCGACCTTGAAAGGGGGATAATGAAACTGATCTTTAGTTGAGCATAATAACACTACAATGGTGGTCTGTCTGGTCAAACTGAAGCTGGAAAATATCTTAGAAAAAAACTTGGTTTGATCTATTGAATGTACGCTACGAGAAAACTGAGGAGAAGGACGAGGAAAGAGGCAGCCAGCGTCCCTGAAATAAGAGGAAAAAAGATACATTAATTGAAATAGTGAACAAATTAATAGAAAGTAGGGGCTTCCTCGACCTAAATGAAAACGATAACGCACTAACCAGCTGAAGCACACAAGTTTCTTGTTTCGCAGTTTGTCTTGGAGCATCTCTGCCACCGCTGTAGCATTACACCGCCACAGAACCCGACACAAGTTCTTTTAGAGTTGACCTCGCGCAGTGCATCTCCCGTACAACACCTATCAGAACAAGCTTCGTCTGTTATTTTCCACTCCTTCGACTGCACCTCGCCTGGGAAAAATACAATGGCAACTTAATGACTTTCTGGCTGTAATGTTCTCTGTATAAGCTATATTAATGGTATAAACTATAAGGGTATATTAATCTATACGGGTATGTACCGCTAATGATAGGGTAAGGCTTCCGATCTGTTTTCGTCTAAAATAGAGTGTTGTGTTGTTATTGATCTTAAAATTGAATTTAGGAAAAGAGGTATAACAACAGATAAAAACAGGGTACCGAATTTTTGGGCAGGTCTGAAAAAGAACACTGATGGAAATCGCCTATTGTGGTCTGATAGAGTATCAGGGTTTTGGAATCTCAGCGGCACAAAACCCAAATTTGTCAATAATTTTAGTTGCTCTTACGGTGGGCAGTTTCTGCTGATTGTACAGTCGCGTCTGCGCATGCGTTACTCCTAGAGGTACAGCGAGGCACCGATCGCCGTTATTGACTACTTAACGACGTTAGCTCATCAGCAAACTTTCATACGAGTGAGTGAGGAAACGTTCAGCTCTCAAACAAAGGCATCCAAAGGCACACGTTAATATAATTATTTTGTATTTGACATTGATTAACAGTGCGAGTTAGTGAAATAACAAAATAAATTGTAACAATGAGAATTAAATGTCGTTAAGTAAAATAAAGGTCGAAACCATCACAAAACATCTGGAGCATGCCATATGATTAATTAGTTTGGGTATTCACCTTGTTTATTTCTATCGACGACAACTAAAGACTTCTCCTCATAGGTTCTACCAGCGAAGTTAGGTCCTTGGTTGTGATTTATGAAACGTGTTTTGGGGTGGTACCTGGTCGTATTAGTAAAGGGACCATATTTAACGTCAAAGAGTCAGTTCCAGTGTCCCAACTGTGTATAACGTGAACCTGATGTTACTGCAGTTCTCATAATTCATGTCCATAGAGAAAGTGGCATTGCACTAAAACAAAGAAGAGAAGAGAACGCTCAACTCTACTGAGATAAAGTGGTATTGCACTCAAACAAAGAAGAGAAAAGAACGGTCAACTCTAGAGAAAGTGGCATTGTACTGAAATAAAGAAGAGAAAAGAGCGGTCAATATGACAAGACACTGACAAGACAATTCTAGACTACATTTTCAACCGTTAAGCTTTCTTAAACTAACTGGAGACCATAAGCTCACCGCTTGTAGTATTTTCGTCACTTCCTCGCGATATTCTGGAGTGCTTGTGCTCTGTAGTTTGGCAGCCAATGCATTGTCAATGGCGGTAATGTTATATTTGAAGCTGGATATCATACCTATAAGAAATAAGCAACAAATGGAAGCAAAATGGTTTTGTCGAGCTATTTATAGGGCGCCTTATAACAAAGTAGGCCCATCAGTAAAATAATGAATCAAGATCGTGATGAATTCCCCACCCTGTTTCGGTGCAGGGGTAGATGTAGGATTAGCAGGCGTTAGAGCTGGTGTTGTGACGGATGTGGAGGTTGGCCTTGAGGCAGTAGAGGTGGGGACGATGGAAGCATTGACTGTTTGAGGTGAACTCATCATTGCTCCACTTACAGTAGTAGGGGATGACGTTGTTTGAATTCCGGATGTCCCTGGTGCCGAGAGTGACACCAGTGCTTCTGTTGCAGTTGCAGAAGCTCCTGTGTTAGAAGGTGATGGTATTATTTCAGTTGAAAAGGAAGAGGTCTGGCTGGCTGGACTTGAGGTGTCAGTGGAAGACGACAACACTGTCGTTGTTGTTACCAAGGTACCTGAAACAGCCGTTGTGACTATTGCTGATCCAGCCATGGTAGACGTTGTTGCAGCAATTGAGGTACTAGTGCTCGAGGTCATATTAAGATTTGACGCAACTGTGAAATTAAACAAAGTGTAAAAACCTATTAATACTATATCTATACTATTAAATTTCATGCTTCTATGCATGTGTGTTCCAGCGATCTGATTGGTCGAATAATGTTCGCCGCTCAGCGATTTGTTTGGTCAAACAAACTGGAAACCTTTCGATCCATCTGTCAATTCAAGCTTAGCTGTCAGTGTTTCTTATCTCTCTTCTAAGGCTATAATATTTTTAAACGCGAGAGCTTCTCCTTCGGCAAAGTCGGCTACGAACTGTTTTCACATCAATAGTACCCATTGTAGAGTTGATATAGCTGCATGTTTTTACATCAGTAGTTCCCATTGTAGAGCTGATATACCTGAGTTTTTACATCAATAGCACCCATTGCAGAGCTCATATACCTGAGTTTTCACATCAATAGCACCCATTGCAGAGCTGATATACCTGCATGTTTTCACATCAGTAGTACCCATTGTAGAGCTGATATACCTGAGTCTTTACATCAATAGTACCCATTGTAGAGCTGATATACCTGAGTTTTTACATCAATAGTACCCATTGTAGAGCTGATATATACATGAGTTTTTACATCAATAGTAGCCATTATAGAGTTGATCTAGCTGCATGTTTTCACATCAGTAGTACCCATTGTAGAGCTGATCTAGCTGCATGTTTTCACATCAATAGCACCCATTGCAGAGCTGATATACCTGTGTTTTCACATCAATAGTTATGCAGTTTCAGTCAAGTTTCAGTATATAAACCAGTGGTGTGATGTCCTACCTGACGATGAGTTCGTTGGCGTCATTGAAATACTTGTGGAGTTTCCAGAAACAGTGGCTGAAAAAAATCAATCAAAAAACGCACTTTAGGATTTTCCCACCTGACTTTCAAAAGTTTTGCGACATAACTTATTAACACCTTGCCGTCACGTGGGCCGCAAATCCCGTGACCTTCGCACACTTGTGATCAAGCTCTCAAAAGTTTTAATTTCATTCGAGAATTACATTCACCTGTACATATCAGTCTTCATCATTGTAACTTATTAATAGTTTATTGTATTTTTCAAAGTTTCTCAAAATACTTGCTTCATCAAAGACGCTGAAAGGTCTGGCTTGTTCTTTATAACCAACAGCAAGCGCAAAAAGCCAATATATTAAGATACTTGGACCGTCTTCAATTGAGCTTCCACTCTCCTCTGACGTGATGATCATAGTAATCTGAGTTCAAAAAGTCATTAGCGGTTGTTCAAAGCCGAGACTCTCTATGAGAGTAGAGATAACTGCGAAAGGGTTAGAGTGCATCTATTTTCATAGCAGATTCCAGTTTGTCCTCTTTGCGTTCTATAAAAACTACAACTTTTGTTTCTTTTATTATAATAAGTAACAGTTTATGGTAAATAACGACTGGAGTCAAAACTGAAGCAGTTTGCGATAACTTTTAACTTACTGTCGCGCTTACTGACCGCTCAACCTTGGTAAAATGTCCGCGGGCCATGCTGTTATTTATGGAAAATAAAGCTCATGAATAACAAAGAAAACCGTGTCAAGTATGAAATAATTAAAAATACAACTCGCAACTAGCAACTTCATGACTAGCAATATACCTGTACCCAATTATAAGAAGTTAGTGTTGGAGTCACAAGTTTACTTTGGTTAGCTTTGACGACACGTATATAGCAAGGCGTGATCATTCCCAACAAGTACTTTGTCTTCATCAATAAAACTGTTATATTGTTCTGAACAGCATATACTGAACAGCATAGACTGACAACAATTCAAAAGAAACTATTTTTCGGCCAACGGAACTCCAATGAACTAACAAATTAGTTCAGCTGGAATATCTGTTTGAAACTTCCAAAATTAACATAGAGAACCAGTTTAAATTAGAAAAACAGGGAAGGAAAACTTGGTTCACTGGCAGTCATCATGAATACTATCTCTACTGCGTGGGGCATTGTGTGAAAGACATATTCAGTTGAACATTTTGTTTAGACGTCTAACTCAGTTCTGCTTGACTGGCTTTTAAACGTCTTCTATTCAGATAGATTATTTGCATTGGCAAAAGAGATATCTTGGCCCCGACCACACAAATACCTTATGCACTAATTAAAACCGGCGGAGGTTGTCCACACGCAAAGCACGGTACGATCGTTTTCGTTAAACAACGTATCTTTTGGAAAACGCTTTCCAAAGTGCACATTTTTTTTAAACGGATGTCTATCGTTTTCGAAAACGCTCTCGCGTGACCTGTCTACTAACGTGCAGTCTCTAGACTTGAGCGTTTCCGATCGTTTTAGCATTTTGTACATGGGCGGGTAAGAAACGATCGTGTAGGGGCGAAAAAAGAAAGAAAACGGAGATAGTTGAGAGCGTATACAATGTGTGGCCAACATGGTACAGTTACCAAGCCTACATTCAAAGGTTCCAAAAGACGAAACCGAGAAGTTTTAATTATTAATTTATAACGGCCCTTTGATAAATTGTGATAATGTCGGGAACGAACTGATAAGCTGACGAAAGCGGATACAATTAATCGGATATTTGCGTCTTAGTATCAGCTCCATAAAAGCTTTTGGAAAAGATACCTTCCGCTGGCGGGCTCTCTTATAAGCTTAGCATTATTTACCTTTCTTTACTTTACTTACCTTATTTATAGTCAGTTCCTAAAAACAGTACTGAATATGTCAGTCTGGTTATTTAACCGTTAAGTGCTGACAGAGCTGCGACAGCCTGACTTTACAGATAGTATGTAAAAGATAGTCACTAATGGTCGCAACTGCAGTCGCAATGTACGCTCGAAATAATTGTGGTGTTTTTGGGTGTGACAGTCTACTCTTCTTGCTCGAGTTCCTCAGTGAAGCCCGATTAAAAGTTTTTATACAGGGCTAACAGGTGTATTATTCACACTGACATGTAAACTACATGTGTAATTTTTTTATAGAATTCACCCTGAATTAAAAACCGAGGATTTTGGATCTCTTGATGGATTCCAAGTAGAGCTTCCTTACAAAACAACAAATCCCAAATCAATGATACTCCACCAGTTAACGAACTAAGTACTACCCATATTCCTGGGATAGCTTAAGAACTGGTTCTGCAGTGCTAGATAGTGATCATAAAACAAAAGCTAGCCGAATTTCTTTCGTGAGAAAAGTGCCAGTATACGTTAAAATATCAAGGATTGATGCAACAAATAAAACTAAGATCAGAAAACCTTTTACGACAATCATAGTCACATAATCTGTCTATCGATAACAGTTTCAGCTCTCTGTACCTGTAAACTGACTGACGCAGATCACCAACACGGCAAGGCTCGCAGACGGATCCATGTTTAATTTTAGCACAACGAATGATAACTTGACGACTTTTGGCCAACCTTTGAACAGTCAACGTTTTTTTTTTCCGCGTTCAAGCTGACAGCTACTTCCTAGTTGAAATTATGAATGTTAATATATTATTTGTAACCATAGCAAACTGTTCACTTGATTGAGTAGAACACCATGATTTTCCTGTCAGCCATGGTCCAGGACGTCTCGACTTAATTAGCCAAAAGGTGCATTCTTGTTGTCAATTTCAGATCCCATGGCGCGGGTCTTTTCCATTCGTGTTATCACATGTAATAAAACGGTGCTCAGTTAATTAGCCTACTGTACGTTATTTCTGTAATGATTCTTATTGTACACGTCAGCTATGCCACCAAAGGACCAAGTTTCTGTACATATTAAATGTTCTATAACCTTTATTTAAAACTGAGCACGCTGAGTTCTGTGTTTGCGTTGTGTAAAGAAACATTACATGTTTAATTAAATCAACCCAAACCTTCTGAAAACTAAAACCCACATACTCTGATAAAGCACCTATTGAATTTCCTTTGTAGTACATTTTCCTTCTACTTTAATTTGCGGACTTGTTTTTGACTTTTCTGAATTTCTTGGACAGAATCTGTTGCTCGTAACTCAGTAATTTCCTCAAGATTCGCTCTCGGAAACTGTTCGCTCCGCATGCAGAACAGATATCAGCGGACAAATATCAGTAATTTTGCGCGCGCTCATTGGTCAAAAGCGATCACGTGACGTGATATCAGACGATCAGGATCGGCACTTCTCGGAATCGAAGTGCTGACGTTTGTGGCTTGACGTTACGAAACCGCACCAATTGAAAGAGGAAAATTTGATTCCGGTTGCCGTCCGTGACTCACGAACATCACGAACGTCTGGTACTTAAAGCTCTCTAGTGTTCGTCATCTACTGAGTACTGTCAGTACTATGCACTTATCAGTTGAAACGCTGACCCCCCTCTCCCTCGAGGGGTAAGTGGAGATTTGACTTGAAAAAGTCCCAAATGTAAGAAAATTTCCACCCGCCTGGGGCACTTTATGTAGTCAAATAAAGCCCCACCTCCAGAATTCTTTTCTTCCCGGCCTTAGGTATTTTCGTAGCATATTTCATAAAAGATTGATATAAACTGTCAGGATATTCGAGTGGGCATGTTTGGAATTGCTAGAGACATAACGAGGTATGCTTTATTAAAGCCCGGTTTTCCATAGGATTGTTACGATCGCAGTGACCGCAGAAAAAAAGCGAGTACTCATCGAACACAGCGATCATAGATAGCGATCGTAATTAACGATCTACATATTGTACAACCATGGAGCCCGTGGGAGGAGAACTGTGTGGCGGTTATGATTTCCGGGTACGAGTTTTTTACAAAAAGACAGGTTATTGACGACTTGGAATAATAAAACATAAATCCGGGTTCGTTTTCACAATAACTTGGAAAACCGGGTTTTGGAACTATATTTTCTCTGAAAACCGGGTCTGGATCCCATGGCGGCACATACGTACGTACCAATATTGTGACGAATATCTTGTTCACATATCACTGATTTATTTAGCATTGTGACCGGATTTCGAATTTACCATGGCCAGTTGAGCCACCATATTGCATGCATGAAGATCGAAGGTCTAGTCGTTGTCGATGCCATCATACAAAATGTCTCTAAAATTAAACTACATCTGAATGCGACAATTTTTATAAGTAATATCATGACATGAAGGAAATTAGCGATTAAATTCCCGCAAGCCCAGGGAGACTTTACAAACTCTCCCGAGGCTTGAGGAGAAATTTAATCGCTAACTTCCCGAATTGTCATGCTTTAACTTTATAATACTCTGATCGCCAAGGAACGGAACAAATCTCTGAGAAGTTTATTTTTCTCTGCCTCAACGTCGCAGTTGAGTTATTTTTCGAAAACGTTCATATGCTTGATTGAATGACCTTGGCTTCCCCTGGGGACAAGTGTGTTATTCTTGAGAAGAATAGCAGTAAAACACAATGTAATTATGTGCTTGAGTAAATATTTAAAGGTCATGCGTATATGGTTTTAAGTATCCCACATGGAAGAAGCGGGTTTGAGAAATGAAGAGAAGGACGTGCAGATTGAAATACGTGATCCCACATGGATTACGTTGAAGGTTATGATGAAGCCAGGTCAGTTTGGGAGCGCAGGGCTAGTCGTGCCAGAGGGGAGCAAGAGTTGATGCTTTTCACCCTCTCATGTTCCGCCTGCATTGTCTTTCTAAGCTTCCCTTATGAATGGCATATGAGGGAAATTTAGTTAAAGCCAATAGATTTCTTTGTCTACTAAATTCCCTCGTGTAATTATTCATGAGGGAAATTTAGTAAAAGACAATGGTTTTTTTTATCTTCTAAATTTCCCTCATGTTGATGCATGAGCGAAATTTAGAAACATCCATCTCTAATGAGGGAATTTAGAAACATCCATCTCTAATGAGGGAATTTAGAAACATCCATCTCAAATGAGGGAATTTAGAAACATCCATCTCTAATGAGGGAATTTAGAAACATCCATCTCTAATGAGGGAATTTAGAAACATCCATCTCTAATGAGGGAATTTAGAAACATCCATCTCTAATGAGGGAATTTAGAAACATCCATCTCTAATGAGGGAATTTAGAAACATCCATCTCTAATGAGGGAATTTAGAAACATCCATCTCTAATGAGGGAATTTAGAAACATCCATCTCTAATGAGGGAATTTAGAAACATCCATCTCTAATGAGGGAATTTAGAAACATCCATCTCTAATGAGGGAATTTAGAAACATCCATCTCTAATGAGGGAATTTAGAAACATCCATCTCTAATGAGGGAATTTAGAAACATCCATCTCTAATGAGGGAGTTTAGAAGCATCCATCTCTAATGAGGGAGTTTAGAAACATCCATCTCTAATGAGGGAGTTTAGAAGCATCCATCTCTAATGAGGGAGTTTAGGGTTTTTAAAATTCTCTCGGAGAACAAAGAAAACCGAGGCGATCTATTAAATACAAAATGGGAAGAACTAAATAATTATCCTAAAACAATAGATTCGAGAGCACTAAACTGAAGAGATGGTTATAAAACAGACGAATCAAGTTGTGACAACCACTGAGTTCGTACCCGACTAGTTATTCTTCATCAATAGTGGTGGATACATTACTTTGCTATTAAAGGGACGCTTATTTATGTTTAGACTCTGCCAAAATGATAAAGATATCAGCAAAGGCTAAATCGTTCGATGTCTACAGACATTCTTCTGAGTCTTACACGGATTACTATTGTGGTCAACTTCATTCTTATTTTGTCCCCTTAAGTTATTTTATTTAGAATTCAATAAAAAGGATACAGCCATGACCACATAACGGACTCCCGTGCTCTACCAACGCGTATACCGTACAGTTATGGTGTCAGTTATTTCTAGCCAACACAGCTACGTTTTTCACACACCTCTACTATTTAATTAATTTTGCAAGTGCTACCCTTCCCCCATCCGGGATATTTCCATGCCTGGTATTAAAACAGCTGATTGATAGTAAACTTGATGAATTTGATAATCTCTCGCGAATCCAGAGACTCAATATTGATGGGAACTTGCAAGCATATTGACTTACATTGTAGGTAAGGTACCAAAGAACTACAATTAAACAGATGTCGCATTTATGATTGGTAAATGAGAGATGGCATACAGTGTCGGATCCAGGGAGTGGGTTCCCCATTACTCCTGGATATCACTCAGAAATGAAAAGCTAAATACATATTTGAATATATGCTACTCAGACATGAAAAACCTGTTACAGATTGTAAATAGACAAGAAAGGAAAGACTGATTAAGTTTTTTTCTTCCAATATTTCGATTTCGGGGAAAGAGGCTTACAATGTATCCAATAAACTAGAATCATTACGAAATAATACATGAATTATGAATTGCACAATCTTATGATAAAACACATAAGTATAGTTCTCTAGTATGACACTATTATTTTGCACACCCTATGAGTCGCTTAACCCACCTTTTACAAAATCCTGGATCCGCCCCTGAATGAGTTGTCTTCTTCATCAGTAGTGGATGATCATGACTCTAGATCAGCTAAAAAAACGCAACACGATCCCACAAGGGCTTAGATAGAACGAAAAACAGAATACTAAGTTTAAGGATACTTTTTTGCGGTATTTTTGGGCAGAACCTGAACATAAATCAACATCTCTTTAACATCAAAGTAATGATTAAGACTGAATAGCTACTTCCAGAAAAATACTTCTATACTACTACTAGTACTGCTTGGCACATGATACACTTTTCCGCCTACAGTCGGCGCCTGCATTCTCCAACGTGTTTAGCGAAACAAATTATCCTTTAGACATAAGCAGGAGACCATTACCCGGAGCGCGTTTCTCCATACCAGATTATTTTTAGATTTAATATATAATGCCATATGTATTGTAAGTTTGCTTTCATCGCGAAATGTAGGCTGGTTTTCATATGGTCGTTCGCTGCGATCGCTGTTAAGGTAAGTCGGCTTTAGGGACATTTTTTAGCGGTAGGGGGAGGGGGGCTACTAGATCTGCATTGTGGCGTGCCCCCTGCAGTTCTCTGGTCTCACAAAATAATGACGCTCCCCTTAGATAAGCCTATAAATATATATAACCTATAAAAGAGGAGCATTTAAAAATTTGACCCCCCCCCTAAATGGGAACATAAAAAATCGTGGCCCCCCACTATAAATCTACTAGCCCCCCCTCCCCCACCGCTAAATAATGTCCGGTCCCTCATAGCGATCGTATAGTGGTAACATGGAATCTACTCTCCAGCGGTCATCGCGATTACGATCGCCAGGATATAACTATTGTTGTACCCGATAGCTCGGTTCAGTTCCATTTGATAGCAATATATAATCGCTACGATTCACAAGTACTCTTTTCAGCGGTCGCTGCGATTGGAAAAACATATGGGATAGAATTTAGCATGGGGAGTGGCATACTTTTTCAAACCCCCCAAAATAGAGGGTCGTAAAAAATGGGCAACTGAAAAAGGGTTGGCAGTAAGGGAGGGGCAAAATATTTCATACTTATTGTCCGGGTAGGGTTATATATATTTTAGACTTTTTCATTTCATTCAGCCATAACTGATGGTACGGACCTCGTACTCAGATAACGAGAGGTAGATACTTGTGACTGGCAAGCCGTGCCAGTCAGCAAAAAAAAGGCTCACAAACTCTGTTAAATTAAGCTAAATTAGAGAGTTTTCAAAAATTTGCCATTCCTTCAGTTTTAAAATATGAACCTAAAACTTGAGCTTTTTACTAATTTTGGCTAGATCTTTCCATATCTGGCATTCATGTTGTTCTAGCGCCAATTTTTTTGATTGACAGGCTACAAAGGTCACGTGACCAGGTCCTGCAAAGGGCCTATTGGTTCGAATCATACCTAAAACATCGCCTACGGATGACTCAAGTTGGTACTGAATCATTTCTAAAAAGGAAGCCATAAGGTGTGGCGTCCCACATTCTGTTTTATAGGGCCTCTCTTATTCCTAATATAGATTAACGATATTCAAATGTACATGTCTACAAAAAAGTTCGAATTGTTTTTATTTGCTAATGATACAAACCTGCTGTATGCTGAGAAAAAAAAACTTAAAATCACTTGAATAACTATAAATATGGAACTTAAACACGAAGTTCCGGTTATAAACAGGTTAGCCCCACCTCTTGTCACGCCTTTGAAACTCGAAATTTAAAATTCAAAATGCTGAGCAGAGAAGAAAACAAGCGAGCATATCAGCCTCTACTTTAAAATGCTAGATTTTTAAGGTTTAAAATTAAACAAGATCCCATCTGGGCTTTCACTCGGGCCACATGAGATTGAAGATGAAATACACTTTCATTTGAAATCCTTTTAGTAATAACCGAAGGGAAGAATTGTTAGCTGAATTTAGCAGTCTTTAGGAGTGACCGGTAGCGCGGTGACATGCATTCTCTGCTCCCCTAGTATATATATTTCTCGTGTATGTAAATTAAAGAAGTTGACCTCTACTTATTCATGTACCGCACGCTTACAATTTAGTCTGCTGTTCTCCAGGTTCAGAGTACTAATAGATGAGTGTCTCAAATGTATGTTTATATTTGTCCCATATTATAAGTTGTATCCTGTCCACTGTTCATTCTACCCTGCGGCTCTTTATCGCAGCTCGCGTCCATATTGGTATTTATTAACTGAAATGCCTGTTGGTTATATACCCTCCTTCCCAAAACTGGTCTGCTAATTATATTACAGAACTATAAAGGGAACTGTTGGAAGCCTTTAATTTCTCGAACCAAAACCTCGGCCGTGAGAGGATTCTTGTTTAAGTTTACCTTACACTCGTTCTCAATAACACGTGCAGGTTCGAAACGAAACTCCTGACTTCGAAGTCGTTTCTGGTGGATGTCAATCAAACGGTTTCCATGGAGTTTGAAGTGAACCGTTGTGTGAGTAAATTCGGGAAACTAGCATTTTATAAACATGGCAAAGTCTTTCCCAAAGTCGCTTAGATGGAGAGTAATCATGCTTAGAGCCAAGGGTTTGCAAAATAGGGAAATCACATAAACTTTATGTGTGAGCGAGCGGTTTGTGTATATAGATCAAAATAGGGAAATCACATAAACTTTATGTGTGAGCGAGCGGTTTGTGTATAAGATCAAAATAGGGAAATCACATAAACTTTATGTGTGAGCGAGCGGTTTGTGTATAAGATCAAAATAGGGAAATCATATAAACTTTGTGTGTGAGCGAGCGGTTTGTGTATAAGATCAAAATAGGGAAATCGCATAAACTTTATGTGTGATCATGAGCGAGCGGTTTGTGTATAAGATCAAAATAGGGAAATCGCATAAACTTTATGTGTGAGCGAGCGGTTTGTGTATAAGAAATCTGATTGTTTATATAGCTTCAAAGGTCTTGGAAAAAGAATTATAGTTATTTTTATTCATCCAGTTGCAGATATGCTCCTTATAAGAGGTTTTATCGAGCAATACTTATCGAGCAATATTTATGTTTCCTCCACATCTGGGAGTTGTATGGCGACGTTTTATTTAGCATGCAGACCAGTGTTGCCATAGAAATATAGTTGAGTGACATCCACCAAATTGACGTTTTCCGTTGGAAATTCAATTTCGAACCTGCACGTGTTATTGAGAACGAGTGTAATTGAGAGTTGAATATTGCTTCGCCCATCATAAATTATTCTGAGCGAGTGTTTATTTCTCCGGGGTATTTCTGACAGCCAAAAACACGCTCAAAATTATTTTAGTGTTGGCCTACAGATCACGGTGTTTGCGCTGGTATGTATTATGACCGAGAGTAAAATGAAATGTGGCATAAAACCTACGAAACGTACCTCAAACAAGAATACCGTCCGATGGCAAAATCTATCAGCGCCACGAGGTTAACAAATCGACAAAGAAATGCAGGTATACTGAAACACGCAATAAAACACTGTTCTGTTTCACTTTCACTCTCAGCTTTGCTCTTGAGTTGAGTTCGGCTTTGTTAAAGACTTCTTATTCAGTTGTATGGTATTGTGCAGTATATTTGAGTATACCAATCCACAGAGATTCAAATAACAAAGCCGTGGCGAAAGAGAAGCTTAAACGAGAAATATTTTGTCCTCCTAGAAAAACACAACATCTTGCCCTTTCTATCGAAGAAGCCTTGGTTTCAGCAGAAAGAAAAACGCTAAATTCCAATTCGATATGTGTGGATCTTTGAGTCCTTCAGGTCCGGCGTCGTGTCGTATATAAAATCACTGGCCATCTGGGTAAAAAACGCGGTCCTTCGGCTCCGACAAGAGCGCCAGTTGCAATATCCTGAGCCTGTTGGAAGGCTTTCGCACGAGTGAAGTTAAATAAAACATTAAACTGCTTACATTTGAGAGATCGGACTCCAAATTTGAGAGAAATTTGCTCGCGGCTCCACCATTTTGATTTACTGTATTAAATTATGTACAGAAATTAACCTGGCGAGTGTTAAGTGACCAGCACAGTGCGATCTGATTGGTGCTGAAATTTAATACATGGGTCAAAAGTCACATTTTGTTGCACCCAACAAAAAATAAAAATAATAACCGCTTGCATTTTAAGACTCGGTGCCGCCACAGGCAGCCCGAGTAACAAGCCGTAAAAAAGTGACCAGAATCAGAGGGAAGAGGGATCATTAAAAACTGTCAATGGTATTTTACGACATTTTACGAACTCTGTATCCCTTTCTCTGAAGTTTTACCTTTATTTGTTTGTTTTGAATTTCGCGCGATGAGAGCACTCAAGCGGAGCATCACGCAGATGTTCACTCCCCAAAGGCTGATTGGCAACTGAAAGGTGACAAACCCCTGGGCTTCCCTTTTTATATCGGAACATGTAATTTCTGACGGTTGAGTGACGCAGGAGCGATATAATAAGAAATTGATATTCTGCCGGCACGGTAAAGAGGTTTGGGCATTATGGGTAATGCTGCTAGCATATATAATGCTTTGAGCGGGAAAAGTAGTCATTCTAGGCCAGTCAGCTCCCGTTTGTTTCGAATTTATTTTATATATCTTATTGATTATAGCACGGTTACTTTGTATTAACTTAGTAAGTCGAAAGTTAGTTCTCTAGCCCTCGGAGAATTCGGGTTGCTGCATTAGGTCGAGGAGTACGTTTCCGCATACATCCACGTTTTTTGGCCACAACCCCAGGGTGGTTTTTTCGTGGTTTTAGCGGTTTTTCGTATCTGGCAGTTTCCCATTAGTGTAGTCAGAATTTCGTGTTTCAATGTGATATATATAGATTTACCGACAGCCAATAAATCAACTTTAAATTTAAAGAAATCTAACGTTGTCATTTCTCATCCATATCAGGAGCCCATGGGCTCCTGTCCATATCAAAAGATATTGAACTATATTCCCAGCATCAAAATATTTGACCACACTGTAAATAAATACATTTCTCTCGAAAGAAAGGAATATATTATAACAAATAAATATATTGGAGTATTAATCGATAAGGATCGTTCGTGGAGACCTCATATTGACTACATTTCGCTGAAGATAAGTAATCGATAGGCAGCATTGCAGAAATACGACATGTTGTTCCCTTACACACAATTCTAAACATTTACCAAGCACTCATACATCCTGACATCACATATGCTATGTGTTTTGCTTGGGGACAGGGAGTCCATTTACCAAGCACTCATACATCCTTACCTCACATATGCTATTTGTTTTGCTTGGGGACAGGGAGTCCATTTACCAAGCACTCATACATCCTTACATCACATATGCTATGTGTTTTGCTTGGGGACAGGTAGTCCATTTACCAAGCACTCATACATCCTTACCTCACATATGCTATGTGTTTTGCTTGGGGACAGGGAGTCCATTTACCAAGCACTCATACATCCTGACATCACATATGCTATGTGTTTTGCTTGGGGACAGGGAGTCCATTTACCAAGCACTCATACATCCTTACCTCACATATGCTATGTGTTTTGCACAGGGAGCCCATGCACATCTTTTACAGCTTCTTATACTCAAAACACGTGCTTTACGTCTTATCTACTCATGCTATTTCTCTCTTTATACGCTCCAATATTCTGCCACTACAGTTCCTTGTACTATGAATGTATTGCATCTTTTACGGATGATATTTCAAACAATAATACTCCTCAAGCTATTACCAGTTTGTGTAAGAAATCCAGCGAAGTTCCTATCGGAACACACTCTGTGAGCTCTGATAATTTTCATGTGCAACACTCCAGAATTGAAAAACAAAAAATATATTTTTCAAGATTAGCTATACAATACCAACTTTCATTTCGACTTTTACAAAATAAATTATTCTAAAAAGAACTGAGAAATTATTGAAAGAAAAGATTTGAATAACTGCGCAGGAAACGTAAACTGGTCTATTAACTGCCACACTAGTCCTATCCTAGTATCTCCCGAATAATGTTCACGTCAAACCTGTTTTTTCTTTCCTGCAAATATTATCAATATTACTTTTCTAATTACTTTAAATTGTTTAGTTATATATTCCATTGTAATTTGTAACTGAGCTCAGCTTATTTTACTTTTCTAATTACAGCAGCCAACAGCTCGAGCCTTGCGCTACTTTGGCTGATGCGGCACACATGCATTATGTTGCCCCAGGAGCCCATTACAGGAGCGTCCCTATGTGATGGGTAGCGTACCTATGTGATGGGTAGCGTACCTATGTGATGGGTAGCGTACCTATGTGATGGGTAGCGCCCACAGCACAGTAGACAATGTGGATATTTGTTGTCGCGAAGTTCTGGTATGCGATTACGTTGTCTTTTGTTCTCTTGCGCTTTAGTATTTTTAGCAGTTTGAACCGTGTTAATTACAATTTTTCAGTGCATCCTGATTGGTTAAAAGTGACGGCCTTTGTTTCTTCTCGCGGGACACACAAAGCTAAAAATAGTATCCTATTCGCATCATTCCCTCGCTCGTGCAATAAGAATGGGCTGTGTCGCCCGCGCGAGATTAGGGAACTCCATGACTCATACCCCCGGCTAGCTAGGGAGAACACCCATACTCAAAACACCCATTCTCACCACACCCAGACTTATAAGGGATAAGCGGTTTATGCGAGTATCTAACGAATTTAAAACTGAATTCGAGGCCGGAGAAGGAAAGGCATTGACGAAGTCCTTCAAGGTGTTATGTCGGAGTAGAGAGAAGAGGAGTCAGCGGTAAGGGTACCCCAGCGAAAAGCAACTGAGACGGACCTCCAGGGCGAACGAATTGGGCCAGCATCAAATCAAATATTAGGATGCGGTGTGGGTATTGTGCCAGCCCACATGACTATTATGTCCGCCCAACAAACTAATAACTAGTAGGTTTATTCTGTAGGTCAATACAGTGGCACCATCCAGAGTAAGAAACGGACAAACCGGCAGGGAGTAAAGTTGGAAACTGGGAAGGGGAAGGGAGAGAGGGTGCTATTCCCTGGCATGGGGAGCACGGCCCGAGAATAGCGGCCAGAGGCAAGCTGGGTTAATTGCAGCGGAATGCGGGGACGCGGGAAAACCCAGGCGATGGCAGCCTGAGCGTCAGTAATCCGACTAGGGAATTAGTATCCCTTTCACGCTGCCATGGGGAATAAGGCGGGGGGGGGGGGTGTGTGGAGGAGATGGGGAAAGGAGTGGTCGGCGGAAGGGTACTAGACAGCATAAACGCTACAATACGTATACCCCGGAAATGAATGAAATAAAACAAATATAACATAAAGACTAACCCATCGAACAAAAACCAGCACGGCACAAATGGAGCACCATGCGCGCGAATTACTCTGGCAACTGATGCCAAACGTACGGATGAATGGGGAATAACAACTAAATCATGAAAGGCGAACCAACTAGTAATACCAAATGAAAGGAGTAATACAAAGCTGCATAAGCGTTAAGCGAGAGAAAATGCGTGAGGAACAATAGGCTCATGGCAAACTACATGCTTCACCAACCAACCGCCTCACTGGTTAGCTCAATTGGTAGAGCACGGTCAAGAGTGCGAGAGGTCGGGGGTTCGAACCCGGCCGCGTCCTTGGGCAGAGACGTTTATAAGCCGTTGGCCTTGTCTCCTTCTAATCATTATTTGAAGGGGACGTGAAAGAACCTGTTGTAAACTGCGTGGCTGCCATTGGCGCCGAAATAGCAGTCCGAAACATTCACTGACGGGATGTGAGTAAAATGTAAAGCGCCATGAAACTGTGGTGATATATGGCCTATTATTGTTATTATTATGCTAAACGTATAATGACAATAACACTTAGCCCCAAACTCCTTATGGTAAGTTAAGCACGGGCACGAAATGGTCGTAACTACACATACAACGTGCACTGCAAACAGTCTTTTATTTTTTGCACGTTTTGGCATGCTCTGCCGTCAATTTGACACTCGTGTAGCCGCGAGTTCTCAAATACGGATTTGTGTAGTGCGGTGGTATTTTAATTAGTGTTCCATTTCTTCACTTTATATTCTTTCATTTTGCACGTTATGTCATGTTTTGCCGTGCCTTTGGTACATGTGTTGCCGTGAATTTGCATGCTGGCCTCACAAATACAGATTTGTACAGTGCCGTATTGTTCTAAATCGTTTTTCTATTCTTCACTTTAGTATTTTATTTGTGCACGTTTTGGCATGCTCTGCCGTGAGTTTGGTACTCATTTGTGTTTCCTATCTTTTCCTTTTGGATTTTATCTATATATTTGCTTTGACATATGGGCACCACTGTTATGCTATGCACTAAGGTAATGTTCGGAAGTTGGTACATGGTTGTTATACGGGTTTGCCTCACGGTCACGGATTTCTACGGTATTATTGATGTTCCTCGGTTAGTGCTTTTTCCTGGTCGTTCGACTTGTTATTTCTTTGCACACTACCTTTTGGTATGGGTTTTCGTGAGTTTAGCATGGGTGCATGTTTCTTGTCATGAGTACAAGTGTGTTTTTGTGGAGCATTGTTTCTATTTACGTAAGTTAGCTTTCTCTTTTCCATTATAACTCTATTTAAGCGAGGAAAAGAAACTAATTAGAACATTACTGCACTGCACAATCTGTATTTGTGAGGCCAGCACGCAAACTCACGGCAACACATGTGCCAAACATACGGCAAAACATGCCAAAACGTGCAAAAATAAAGGACTAAAACGAAGAATAGAAAATTAACTAGAACATTTATACCGCAATGCACAAATCCGTATTTGCGAGGCCAGCACGTAAACTCACGGCAACACATGTGCCAAAATCACGGCAAAACATGCCAAAACGTGCAAAAATAAAGGACTAAAACGACGAATAGAAAATTAACTAGAACATTTTACCGCAATGCACAAATCCGTATTTGCGAGGCCAGCACGTAAACTCACGGCAACACATGTGCCAAAATCACGGCAAAACATGTCAAAACGTGCAACAATAAAGGACTAAAACGAAGAATAGAAAATTAACTAGAACATTTATACCACACTGCATAAATCCGCGTCCACATACACATATGGTAGTAACGAAGGAATAAAGCAATTTAGTATAATTATACCTTATTGCACTTGTGAGTTAAGGAGAGAGGTGGTGCGCCGTGGTCAGGCCGTTTTGTCCTGATCAATGAAAATGATAGTTAATAATGGAAGCTAGACTGAATAAGATAGAAAAGCTACTCGAAAATTTTACCAAATCTTCGACCTCGAGTCTTGGAGAAAAAATTGATAATAAGCTAAGAGATGTGGTTGAGAGCCAGTCATTCATAAGCGACCAGTTCGAGAAGTTTCGGGTAGTAATTGACAACTTGATGTCAAGAAAGAAAACGAAGACCTTCCCAAACGAATTGCAGAAACAGAGAAAATAACGAAGATTACAGCAGATGCAGTGAACGACCTCGAGCAATATTATGGCCGTAGAGAGATGATCGAGATAGCCGGCATACCTAGGGTTGACGATGAAAATGTTGAACAAAGCGTCATTAAGCTTTGCCAACGCCTAAATACAAACATTGAAGCTAAAGATATCGAGGCCGCACATAGGATCTCACCTAAAGAGAACGCTAATATCATCGTCAAATTCAAAAGCAGGAAAACCAGAGACCTCGTGTTTAAAAACAGATCTTTACTTAGAAATACCATGACACACGAACTTGGGTTGGGTTTGGAGAGTGAAAGTGCTAAAATCTTCATCAACGAGAGCTTGTCAAGAAGGAACAAGGAACTATTCGCAGCTGCTCTAAGAACGAAGACTCAGAAAGGTTTCAAGTTTATCTGGACAAGAAATGGAAACATCTATCTATGAAACACAGAGTCGTCAAGTATAATATCTGTAAAATCCTTACAAGACCTTCGAAACACTTAATACTATCGATGCTTACACAAGAAAGGTTGAGCTAGCGAGTGTTCAGAGAAACTTTGAGGTGGGCAAACACGATGAATTTCGTAAGTGCTCCAATTCTATGTTACAGTATTTTTATATTATTAATATCCACCTCAGTCCGCCATGAGCCGGTACGCGTAAGAAATGCCCTATCTGCTGGAAACGGGTAAATTCTAAGCGGGCAGTTACCTTTTCTTTTTTTCTTTTTTCTTTTTTTTTCAGCATTGCTCGTACTCTATGCGACCTACCCATACGAAATGTACTTCGCTACAGGTAAATCAGTTAAATAATTATTTATGCAGTGAATGCCTTAAAATTGAAGAAAATGAATTTCAAACTGCTCTATTTGAATTGTGTCATAATGGCAATACGAAGTAGTGTCCAGAGTACCTGGATTCCCTTAAATTTCATCCTTTTATCGACGATAAGCTTTGTAAAGCCACTTTTGTAGATAATTTCTGTGACCCTGATAGTAACGTCTTCAATGAAATTAACCAATCTGTTGAAAGATGCGGTTATCTTGTGGAAGACAGTTTTCATGACATAACTCAAGGTAAACAGATAAAGTTTTCTCTCATTACTCGGGCTGCCTGTGGCAGCACCGAGTCTCAATCTGCAATAGAAAATACATAAGCAAGCCGTTATTTTTTGTTTGCTTTTTGTTTCGTGTAGCAAAATGTCTGCGCATGCGTTAAAGTTCAAGTTCACACCAATCAGATTGCACTGTGCTGGTCACGCAACAATCGCCAGGTTAATTTATTTACATAATTTAATACAGTAAATCAAGATGGTGGAGGACCCGCGAGGAACTTTCTATCCAATTTGGAGTCCCATCTCTCAAATGTAAGCAGTTTAATGTTTTATTTAACTTCACTCGTGCGAAAGCCTTCCAACAGGCTCAGGATATTTCAACTGGCGCTATTGTCGGAGCCGAAGGACCGCGTTTTTTACCCAGATGGCCAGTGATTTTCTATACGACACGTACGACCTGAAGCCAGTGAAGGGGCCAGGATCCGGAAAGCTAAAATTCGAAGAAATAGATATTGGAATATACAAGCCATCGGCTCGCTGTGCTGCATTTAAAACATCCGAGGAGAACATCTTATTTTGGGTGAAGGCACTTCAAGACCAATATTATGAGTCTCTTAAAAACTGTCAGAGATTTAAATTTACCGTAAGTTGGATCGACCACTTAATGTATCAGTCAATCCCAAACCCGTGCATCCCCCCCCCCCCCCCCCCCCCGGGCCACCGCGGGCATTTGATCAGAGGCTTGCTCCCGAGGGTGGGGAATTTGACGAGTATCTAAGCCCTCAGGGGCGGGCATTTGTAGAGGACCTGCCAAATTTGAAGGCCACTTTCAGAGGTAAATTGATTATGTTTAAACCTATAAACGTTTTGCTTCATGAACTTTGACCGACGGCGTGATATTAAGTGGGTGACAAGATTTGTGATAAGTTGAATTTGCTGCGACCCTCGACAGCGCGCGAGTTAAAAACTCGGTAAAAGACGGGCCGATTGGTGCCTGTTGCATACTTTATATACCAAGAACATAAGCTAACATATTCAATTTCAAACCATTAATACGTTTATTATAAAGTATATAACTGAAACCAAGAACGATCGAGCCGGTAGAAATGATTGTTCTCATCCCTGACCGGTTGAAGGTGGTTTTCACCGTCGGTGTTTCCTGTGAATTGCTTGAGTCAGAGATTCTGAATAAAACAATGATTTCATTTATTTGTCAATAGTCTTTGCCTTGTAAAATTTTCTGATCCGGTCCCCGATGTTGGGGCATTTGAACAGCCTGGATGAAAAACTGGTGGGGCATTTGAACAGTTTTTCTGCCTTGGTAGTGGGGCATTTGATCGAATTTTTTTCAAAATGTTCAAATGCCCTGGGGTGCCCCCGGGGGGGGGGGATGAGGGGCATGCACGGGTTTGGAATTGACTGATACATAAATGAGGCAGAGACACAGTCAGAGAGTATTGAGATCAAGTTATTTCGTTCCAGCGAGGATTTTGACCTAGCGGAAACGGTACAAGCTGTCGAAGGATTTTACTTATAACCATCCACGTCTACTTAACAACAGGAGTAGTTATGTGCCAAGGCATGGGCAAAGTTTGAGTTTCCCAGATTACAGATGAAAGTAGAGAACTTAATGAATGAAGAAACAGAGGTGCATCACGCGCGACATGCTTGAGAACATGTTCAACACTTTATGTTATACTAAGAAAACAAAACAAGTTACAGAGCCTGCAAGTTCACAAGTCAATGAAAAACCCCAAGAGCCTGTAGTTCTGGATCAACATATCCTTGAAACTCCAAAAGCAACATACACATGAGTCAAATTCAAACCGGAAGAGACGGAATTCTTTAGATTCTTCACGAGGATTGTTAGCCCGCAATAAGAACTCTCTCGCTGATTTAACGACCTTGATTTGTAACATGGAGGCTGACCTAACTGATATGCGTAATGAATTCTTACTCTCGTCACATCAAAACACGAATCAAGAAACGAAACTCAGTCATTTGGACAAGACCGAAATCAAGATGCTGTCATCACGTGTTATTGACCTAGAAGTTGAAAATGGCGAGTTGAAAGCGGATATAATAAAGCTGTGATCCGACTTTCAACCTTAAAAAAAAAAATCAAGAATACAAAAAAGAAGACAATGAAAGACCAAGGTCTCCAGTGTTCCGAGACTACCCAACCTACTGAATCGGGGGTAGAAGCGGAACATTTTTACTCTAAAAAATCCGTATCCTCTGCTCTCCTGAGGTAAATATTCCCATTCCCTACAAAAACTTTTTTGGATATTCCTTATTCTTTTTAATTTTCGAAAGTGTCATGCCTTTTATTGAAATATTCCGTATTCAGTATATTTTTCAGGCAAATATTCAATATTCCTCAGTTTTCAACCACGATATTCAATATTCAATATTCCGCTTCTACCCCCGATACTGAAGCTTTAGCAACGAATCAGTTTGTTCAAGAGCCATCTTTCTTATATGACAACCCGATCCCTATTCATCAGAATACATTTTCTGTGCTAAATGACGAGAGTTTACAATCACCTGACCGACAACCCACTACTAAAGAAGGGACCATGAAATACGGTAGTACGGTTAATTCTCGGGTTCAAACCAATGAATATATGCCTGCTCAAATGCAGTGTGTTAAACGAATAAGTAGTGTTTAAATTAAAAGGTCAACATACGAGAAAAACAAAAATATTAAATTACATATATACTAGGGGAGCAGAGAATGAAAGTCACCGCGCTACCGGCCACTCCTAAAGACTGCTAAATTCAGCTAATAATTCTTCCCTTTGGTTATTACTAAGAGGATTTCAAATGAAAGTGTATTTCATCTTCAATCTCATGTGGCCCGAGTGAAAGCCCAGATGGGCTCTTGTTCATTTTAATATCAGAAGCCTCCGTAAAAACTTTGAGAAATTAGAAGAATACTTACAACCTTAGATGTCAACTTTGCCGTGATTGCGCTAACTGAAACATGGTTAAAACAACAAGATGATCTAAGTATGTTTTGTTTGGACGAATACCACCCTATTGTCCCGCTCTATCGACCAAATGAGGATGGAGGCGGTGGTATTGCACTTTATTTTAAAGGCACATTCTCATTTAAATTAAGAGAAGATATTTCACATAATGGTAATGATACACAAATGCTGTTCGTTGAACTAGAAAAGAAAAATGTCCGTAATTTGGTAGCAGTCACGTATAAGCCACCTAAAACAAACATTGAAAATTACTCTACAATACTCAAGGCAAATTTGGAAAAAAAAATTCCTCCGAAAGTATTTATTCTTTCTTGGCGGGCGATTTTAATATTGATTTACTTAAATGTGATGCCAACCGAGAAACAAGTTTATTTTATAACGATATGTTGACATATCTTCTCTTCCCGTTAATTGTAAAACCTACTAGAATTACGCCCGACTCTGCGACTCTGATAGATAATATCTACACTAACGCTGTGGATATTTCTGTCGATATACACCCAGGTATTCTTTACACCGATATTTCAGACCATTTAGCCTGATATCAACACAAATACAAAAAGACTAATTTCCGCATCCAGAGAACGGATAACTACCTAGCTGATTTGGCTTCTGTAGAATGGAACCAAATCTACGAGAGTGATAACGTAAATGAGCAATATTCTCTTTTTATGAATATACATAAGAACCTTTATGATAAGCATTTTCCGATAAGAACCGTCAAAATAAACCCCAAAACTAGAAAGAATGGGTGGATGACTCCTGGCATTTTTAAATCAATAAAAAGGAAAAATAGATTGCTTAGATCCAAAGTAAAAAATCCTACACCGCGCAATATTACTAAATAGAAGGCCTATCGTAACAAATTAAATTATTTAATAAGATTCACCAAACAAAGCTATTACAAGTCTATGCTTGAAAAGGCCAAAGGTAATCTGAGAGCAACATGGAGTGTAGTCAATGAAATCCTGAAAAAGAAAAGAAAACAGTTCCGGAGTATCCTCTCTAGTGCATAATGATATTACATATAGCAACAAATTAAAAATAGCTAATATATTCAACACCTTTTTTACCAACGTTGGGCCTTCCTTAGCAAACAAACTTCCTCAAGGTACAAAACACTTTAGCCATTGGATGAGTACACCCTCTTCGTCTAACTTATCACTGGACTTTATATCACCCTATAAAGTACTGGATTGCTTGTATGCTTTAGACCCTTCTAAAGCAACAGGTTATGATAACATAGCTATTAAGCACATAATACGATCTGCTGAAATTATTTATAGGCCATTGTGTTTTATTATGAATACATCTCTAGATTCTGGGATTTTTCCTGATTTAATGAAGATTGCTAAAGTAATTCCTGTTTTCAAAACTGGCAATCGAACTACTGTCTCAAACTATCGTCCAATTTCTCTTTTGCCAACGTTACTTTGCAAAACTATTTGAGAAAATTGCATGTGAAAAATTAAGCCAGTATCTTGAAGATAACAATCTACTTTATCAATATCAAGTTGGCTTTCGTAAATATAGAAGTACATCTCTCGCAATAATTGACTTTATTGACAGAATAAGAGATGCTATAGATAAGGGTCAATTATCAATTGGGGTATTTTTAGACTTATCTAAAGCATTTGACACGGTGAACCATGATATACTCCTCCAGAAACTTCCATATTATGGCGTCGTTGGTAAAGAAAAGTTGTGGTTTGAAAGTTACCTAACTAATCGAAAACAATTTGTATGTATTGATGGTGTTAATTCAAACACCATGGAAATAGATTGTGGTGTACCACATGCTCGATTTTGGGGCCAATACTATTTCTAATTTACATGGATGATGCAAAAACTTTTAATAGACTGGCTCACCTTGTCCTTTATGCTGATGATATGAATATCCTTATTCATCACAAAAATATTAAACATATTATATCTTTATAAATTCAGAACTCGAAGAGCTTGAGGAATGGCTCATAGCCATGCAATAGACTACCTGTTAACCTTTCGAAAACAAATTTTGTGTTGTTCATATCTCAGCAAAGAGTGAAACATATGAAAAAACATGCCTCAAACTTAAATATCACGTTTTCTACGAAAAATCTGAAGCGAATTGATAAGACGAAGTTTTTAGGGATTCTCGTTGATGAGCATCTAAGTTGGGAGTGTCACATAAATAATATAGCAGTTAAAATTCCCAAATCAGTTGGTGTTATTTGTAGATGTCGTAAATTTCTCAACCGTAAAATCTTAATTAATTTGTATTATAATCTTATCTATCCATACTTATCTTACTGTACCAGTACATGGGGTAGTGTTTATAAAACAAATCTACATTCTTTATATTTTCTACAGAAGCGTGCGATGCGTGTAATAACTTTCTCGGATTTCATGGCATGAGTAGGCCGCTATTCTGTGACCTTGGAATATTAAATATTTATGAAATAATCAAATACAACTTGGAGAACTTGCTTTTAGACATCAAAATAATTTGTTACCTAGTACTTTCAATACACTTTTTAGTAGAATTTCTGAGGTCCACACATACAATACCCCGCGATCGAGATCAAATAAGAATCTTTTTATTCCTAAATTTAGTGTCAAATTTGCAGCCTCGAAGACTTGGAACAGTCATATACCTTTAGATATAAAACAATCGCCTAGCTTGAAATCTTTAAAAAATAATTACAAAAAAAAATATTTTAGCTCTTCCTCCTGAGTATTAATGATAAATTTCTGTCGTTTGCAGCTGTTGTTTGTGCTATTTACTATTTTTGCTCTTTCTCGTAGATATAATACTTAACCTAAACTCTATTACTTTAATCTTATTTTTTTAAATACATTAATTTCTGTTTCAGTCTAGTTTACACAAACTCTTATACTAGATCTAGTGCACTATCTACATTCACTTTTTATACATCCTGTATTTGTCTTATATATAGATTAATTTAAATAAGTTTTCCAGGGGCATAAGCAACTTTGGTAACCCTCGTGGCTTTATGCTTGTGCTCCTCCACATTAGCAAATATCTTTTGTCGCATGTCCTAAATGTAATGATTGTTTTGTTTTGTGGAAATAAAACCTTGAACCTACCACACCAGTGAATATCACTTTTCGCGCGCTCTGATTGGCTACTCAAACAGTGAATATGATTTCATATTCACCTCCGAGAGAAGCAGCGATCATCTCGCGCGAGTTTTTGTCCATTTGACAGAAAATAAAATAACTATTTGGTGCTGGCTATTCACCTGGAGTGTGGTATATACTAATTAACAATTATTCACCTCAGTGTTTGGTGATCGTGAATAGTGGCTCGGTAAATATCCACCACTATTCACCTCCACTTCGGTGAATAATTGTTAAATAGACCAAAGCTGAATGGCAACGAAGATAAAATACACCGCCGAAACTACCAAGGAGACTAAAACAGTGATGCAACGAAAACCATGATAGATCAAAACAAAATACATACACAAGCATAAGTGAGCACGAGGACAAAAGGCAAACAACAACCTGAACCACATAGTGGGGAATAGGATGAAATTGCCTCTATGTTTTGTCTCGGAAAATTTTGTCCTCTAATATTATAAACAAGTAATCGCATGGGTCCTCGTGAAATTAAACCTTAATTTCGCGATTACCTATACTAATTTTATAGCTCTGGCGGCTGAGCGACGGCTTCATGTCGGAGGAGCAGCTGGTGAAAGATCTTGACCACCTGGGACATTCTGAACTCTCGCGGCTTGGGGTACTTGTCCTTCCATTTTCTTAGTACGATAAGCAGCGAGGAACGAGGTGCAGGTGTCCTGACGCGAACTGTGCGACGAACCTTGGTGGAGCTCTTATTTATACTCGCTCTGGAAGGGACTGGTGCGAAAAGCTACATCATCTGTCTGCTGTTGGACATACCTAATCTGGGCTCCTGGTAATGGGCTCCTGGTAATGGGCTCCTGGTAATGGGCTCCTGGTAATGGGCTCCTGGGATCCTGGGCTCCTGGTAATGGGCTCCTGGTAATGGGCTCCTGGTAATGGGCTCCTGGTAAGGGGCTCAGTCCTGGTAATGGGCTCCTGGTAATGGGCTCCTGGGCTCCTGGGCTCCTGCATGGTAATGGGCTCCTGGTAATGGGCTCCTGGTAATGGGCTCCTGGCTGCCGTTACTGTTAAATTTTATTACTTCAATACATTGTATTTCTAATGCTACTCCGCTGTTATTTACGTTCTCGAATTAGTGTGAAATACATTGTCTTGTCTTGATCATTTGTTGTTCAAAAAGCGATGACGTCGGTTTGAAAGAAAGACACGTGGGCGGCGCGTGATCTCCCATACTCATCCCAGTCTCCCCAACCATCACATGGCCAAGTAATGCTGAGGTGGAGCCTGAAAGGGACTGCGGAGAGGCAGGTGTTTACCATTTACACCGAAAATAAAACAGAAATTCCAGTTGGAAAATCAAATGGAACGCGACATTTCGTCCAGAAAGGTTTGGAAAACGTGGGCTACTGGTGGAGGTAATCCATTCAGTTCCCGCCCTTTTCGGTCTTTCGATTGTGGTGAACGCACGTACCAATCTCAGTCCATACCCAGCCTCCTCCGTAGTAGGCTTGGAAAAATTATATTCGTAAATTGGCCTATTCTGAGGGTCTCCCAGGGGTTTCTGGGAACAATCGAACATGCCAAAAAATCCGTTGGGAACAGGGAACAAACTAAAAATATATCGGGGAACAAGAATTTTAGGGAACAAGGGAACAATTTCCATTTTTCTAAATGGAAATATTGACTGTTTCCCTGAAAAAAAAATTGAGAACAAGGGAACAAAAGGTAATTTTCGTTGGGAGCAAGGGAACAAGGACCCACCTGGGAGACCCTCTATTCTGCCTTCCGGCAGTGCTTGTAAAAATTGCCTATTCTGCTTGTAATTCTGCTGGGACAGCAAAGCTATTCTGCTCGGATTCTGCTCGTAATTCTGCTCGGATTCTGCTTATTTATTAGAAGCCATGTTGGAATATTGATGATTTTGAATAATGCCGCTGATTGTAGGGCGTAAACTGTGGGCTCTTGGTAATTGGTGCATTGGCGGACTTCTCTTTCTTTCACCTTTATTATTGTCCACAGGTGAACTGAAAATAATGGCCCAGGTCACATAATAACGCCAACAAGCACATTAGAAATTAAAACACATTGCCTTCCTCTTGAAACGTCACGAAAACCTTCGTCAGCCTGATGAATACTTCCATAAACAAATAAAGTTGTACTTGACATGATGATTGACTGAGAAAATAAAAACAATTTGTGTTTCTTGCCGTTTTCCTCTCCACTGCAACAGTGCATACTTGGTAGTCCGGCCGAAGACCTTGTACGTGATGGTCTCGTACCATTTGCCATGCGCACATTGTCTTCTGATACTGCGGGCTCAAAATCATCCAAACCGATTGACGACATCGAAACACGATTGCCATTCCGCACCGAAAAAGATGGCGTCTTGTACTTTTATCCTCAATCCTTTGCGCGCAATAAACTTTAAATTCATTATAAAATCATGGTAGAGAGGTTTTGAATCTTAAAAACAAGCAAGTACGAATGCTGTTGCCATTCCACTGTTATTGAAGAGAATAGATTATTCGGAGTGTTACTGACCGTGTTAGGTTCGCAAGGAATTGTGGATTATTATTTTGCATTTATTATCATTATTTTTCGCATTTATTATTATTTGGTTTATTTTATTATTATTATTTGGTTTATTGTATTATTATTATTATTTGGTTTATTTTATTATTATTATTTGGTTTATTTTATGCTCAATTTGTTCTCGAAAATTGCTTATTCTGCCGGCATAAAAAAAGTTTATTTTGCTCGAAATTCTGCCGGAAGAATTTATCCAAGCCACTATTATTATTATTATTATTATTATTATTATTATTAAGAGCATGGATTTTCCCATTACTTAATTAAGGTTATATTATTCGGAACGAAAACCCACTGACAGAACTCCTTCTTTCGGTTTTAATAGTTTTAATATATATTTTGCAAAAATACACCTTCGATGTATTCCATACTTTATAAATAATTTCGATATCTAAAATGCGATCAACCGAGAGGAAATGGACATGCGATTTCAGGATATTCAACTACAAGAGTAATTATTGTGCAAAACATAAAACAAAATAAATGGTTTATTTTACGTCGATCGAAGATACAGGAAGCCGTTACCGGGTCTCCCAAGCCAGAGGTTTATATTTAAGTATTCCGATGAACTCCAGGGTCGAATTGGAATCGGAAACATGAATTATTTCATCCCTGAAAAAGCGTGAAACTAGTTATGAGACACAACGGGATATTCCTCAGAAATGAAACCTGTTTTTGTTTTTTCAAATTCTTATAAACTATTCGTTCAAACATTTAAACGAAAGTGGTTTGTTAATTATTAGTACGGTATGGAGGGTTGCTGGACAACACTAGGCAACAACAATTTTGGAACAGAAGACAAATAAGTTTCTCTGTTAAAAATCTTGTTACGTCCTTATCGCTATTGAGTTCTTTTTCACCCCAAGGTACTAGGGGAAAGGACTTTTCTTATCTGGCAAGTTGTCTGCCGGCGGTGAAATACTACTGACAGATTAAAAGGTTCAGTCGATTGATGAGTATCTAACGAATGGAGCTTAGTGAAATAATTAAAGAAATACTTTTTATTCTGAGGAACAAGCTTTATCAATGAAATTGAATCTTAGTTTGCTTAATAATATAATGGCTAAGAGCTTTAAAATCATCCACAAGAAGCAATCTTTCTTCAACACGCCACCGCTCTCAATTTTCTTCACTATTTCAGGTTGCACAGCCGCGCTAAAATGTTAAGAACAAGTCTACTGGGCTTGGTTTTGTGTGCTATTTTCTCATTTGGACAAAACGGCGAAACGAAAGCCGCATATTTTAAAATGAAAGAGAATTCAAGGAAACAAGGGAGTATCTTAAAGACGATTTCAAAGTCGCCGAGTGTTGTTTCTTGTGGCCTCGCATGTCTTCAGAATTCTCGATGTACTTCTACTAATTTCTACCACACTCACAATGGAAGAGGAGTTTGTGAGCTCATGCACGCGAAGAATACAGATTCGTTAGCGGATTTGGAGTACAGAGAGGGTGCTATGCACATGCATTATGCAGAAAGAATGGTAATGTTGGTTCATTTTCAAAAAAAGAAAACCGTAGTTCTCACAATTCAACATGCGTAAATAGTGTTTAGAGTATAATATTAATAGCTATGAATCCAACTCAGATACGAATATGTTGGCTAAATGTTATAACGTCTGATAGTCTATGCCTCAAGGGAGAAAAAGGGAAATAACATAATAGCTATTCAAGGGCGGGAGGGTGGTGGGACGGGTGGGTCTTCAAAAACCGCCGTGCGTTGCCGATGTGACCCATCTTTCCCGCCTTTCAGTTCTCGCACCACGCTTCATTCGTACCTAATTTTAAAAAGTACTTTAGAGTATTAATGCTACTTCAAATGTAATATACAATTCCTGCATTTAAAAGAAGTCGAACTCACATTCTTTAGCAAAACTTTATCGCGTTAAGATAATTTTTAACGTTGTCGCTGCGGAGCGTTCAAACCAAAATAAATGTATTTCTAAAGATTCTTGATAAACCT
Organism: Actinernus sp. WN-2022; assembly: GCA_030867875.1. NCBI lineage: Eukaryota > Metazoa > Cnidaria > Anthozoa > Actiniaria > Actinernidae > Actinernus > Actinernus sp. WN-2022. The sequence goes on along the minus strand of JAOWCC010000019.1, from coordinate 108,250,040 downwards.
TTAAAATAATGTTTTGTCTATCAGCAACATTCCCTTAAAACTAATAAATCATCAGTAAATAAATACATAAATTTATGACTGTGTAACTAATGGACCTGTTACACTTTGTGAGGGTGTATCTATTGTTGTATACGCTTCCGTGAATACTAAAAACAATACTAAATTACTCACTATTGTTTAAATACTCTATTAGTATTGTTTAAATACTAATAATATCACTATATAAGCTTATATAGCGCTTATACAATTAGATCTAAGCGCTTTACATGAATGCATATCACTATATGCATAGATTATCTAAATTATAAAATTAAAAAAATTAAAAATATATAAATGTACATATTTACAGAAATAAAATAAATCATAGCTAACCAATATGCCACAAGAAAATCATCGAAAAAAATCATTACTAAACCACTGAATTGCTATATGCAACATAGAACAAATGAGCCTTCAGTTTAGATTTAAATTATGTAAGATTGGCGCATTTTCTGAAGCGGGTAGCTTATTCCACAATTTAAGAGCTGCTAAAGAAAAAGCCCTTCTTCCGTAAGTTTTTTAAGTTATACCGAGGTTCATTAAACAAGTTAGCGCCGCATGGTCTAAGATTTCTATCTGGGATATAATGGGGTCTCTTGTGGGAAATCATATCAGAGCATTCAAAACCTTTAACGTCAGTAATATTTTCTTATAAGTAGTCCGCTAACTTAGAGGTCACGAAAGCATGAATAAGAGTTGCAGTGGTTTAGAATGATAAGTGCCTCCTGGCACGGGAAATATTTCGTAGATTGAAAAGCAGCCTTCCAGATTTTATTAATTTGCGAAGACATAGTGAGAGACTTGTTCCTTGCTGCTTCCGTTGGAAATATTTTGTCAGGGCCTACCATCAGTGAAGAAAAGACAGGTTCAGCATGGAATTTAGAAGTGAGGATAAGAAGTTCAGTTTTATCTGTATTAAGTTTCAACTTATTCAGGGTCATCCATTCAATTATGTCTGATAGACAGGTTTCCACACGAGATTTAACATAATCAAGTTCATGGCTGCTATTATAGTTGAACGAAGCATAGATTTGCATATCGTCAGCATATAAATGGCACCCCATGTAATGAGAACGCAGAATATCTCCAATAAGTGACGAATCCCACTTCTGACACCAAAATTATGTGACGTTCCGCACCACGTTTTTGGGCTCCCTCTGCCCACCGAAAAAAAAATCCCTTCGTGTACCCCTTCCAGTGAACTACACACAATTTAGTAAAAAGAATGTTTAATACAACTAAATACTACAATTAGCTTACTGCTAGTCCCAATAAATAACATTAACTAATAGCTAGGATAATATACGTGACGTGATATCTAATAATTAATACGTAACGAAATGAAATGAAATCTTAAGTAAATCTACCGAAACGATTTATAACCAGTGTGTGCGATGTGTGCCACAGTTTTTGTTTTGTGTACAGTAAACGATTTTTCTTTTCTACCGTTTTTTTCTCTTTGTCCTTACATACTTATCTATGTTCCTTTCTTTTCTTGTCCGTTTCTCATGCGTCCCAAACACAATCCCAACACCAAACTTTTACCTCACAACTCCACAACTTTAAACTTCCACGCAACTCTGTACGAGATTCCACCGCACAACTTTAACTTGTGAATACTCTTTTCCTTCTCCTTCGTTCTCCGTAACTTTATATTCCACACTTGTGCCTTTCCTTCTTCAATACCGAAACTTTCATGTATTCTTGTGTTTTCATTCTGACTCCACTCCACTGTTATCGGTTTCCTTACGCACTAGGCTCCTTTAGCAAGTGGGTTTTTTCCTTGACTTATTCTCTGAGCCCCAACTGACGACTTTCAGCTGTGAACGTGCTCCGTTGCTATCCGTCTTCTCCTTTTTGCTTCTTCCCTCTCCCAAACCTTAACACACAAACTTTGAAACATATCCAAAGGAGGTGTGGGTAGGTAGGATTGAGCCTCAAAATGTCGGAATTAACCGCGAACTGGTCTATTGTTTTTTTCAACTGAACTCGGAATTATATATCATACGGAAATTCGCTTGAGTCGCGGAAAGCGACTTTAATGTTAGACTAATCATAAAATCCTCTTGTTTTTTTAGAAAGACTGTCGCTTTCAGGCTTGTAGCAATGGGGGATCGTGCATCTACGATAACAAAGAAAGACGATTCACGTGTTTATGCACTTCCCCGTTGCAGGGAGAGCACTGCGAAATGTTAAAAGGTACGCACGAACAGCACAACAGGAATCTCGAACAGTCGTTTGTTTCTTTATGTTTTGTCCCATTCAAGTTTGATTGACATTTGTGTTATGTGTCATTGCCTTCAGATGTTTCGTTCAATTTCACCACTCTCGGATCCTATGGCAGAATTGGTCCTGCAAATAACGCGGCCTATCGTGGCACGATGTTAGAGGATGTGGAGATTGTCATTGGATCTCAGATATGGACAGTACCAGTACCAGGTCACTACCGAGTCACTGCATGTGGAGCGGCAGGAGGCGACGGCAAGCACCCGGCAGGGGGAGGGAGGGGCGCAAAGGTTAATGGCACTACATTTCTGCACCAAGGCGTCAAGCTAAAAATACTCGTTGGACAGCAAGGACAAACGAAAGGAAATAATAACTATGGGAGTGGGGGAGGGGGTTCATTTGTTGTCTATTCTAGGAATGGCAGTCGATTGGTAGTTGCTGGGGGTGGCGGTGGGGGTGGAAGTGCAATGATACCTGGTGATCACGGTCAAGCGAACGAGTGTGGGAGTATTAACAGTCAGTGCAATGGCAACGGTGGTAATGTTTGCGCTACTGGAAGAACTACAAACTCAGGGGGAGGTGGTGGATTTCAAGGCGATGGCCTCTGCGTTAGTAGCAGCGCCTGCGTGGCGGGAGGTAAATCATTTATCAGCGGTGGGGCTGGTGGCACTGGTATGAGCGGGCGTTACTGTGATGGTGGCTTTGGAGGGGGAGGGGCGTGTGACTCTTGCCCTGGGGGTGGGGGTGGGTATTCAGGAGGAGGCGTTAATTATAACACCACCATGTGTCAAGCGGGTGGGGGAGGGTCTTTTCGTCTCTCCGGCTGGGACTGGTCAACTGGCTATAACAGTGGCGATGGATTTGTCTTATTTGAACTTTTGATGTAAGTACACTATTGCAATGTCATGTCATTGCCAAGCTCACGAGCCGTCCAACTTCAAGACAGTAATTACAGTATACTTATAGATGATGCGAATGATGGTTCATGTAATCGTTTAAGCTTGTAGCTTGTAATGGTAGGTATGGCTATAGTTGTACGTACATTATTTATGTGTCTTTTTCTGATTGATTACTAAAACGTCGGGACAGTGCACTAGAGGAGAGTATCAATTGAGCGGAATAGGAAGTGCTAGAGAACCCGCAGTTCCACCCGCACCCCCACAGGTGCACCCGCACCCCCACAGCTGCACCCGCACCCCCACAGCTGCACCCGCACGAGTTCAGATGCGTTCGTGTTTAGGATTCGGGAACGTAACAATACTCTTCGGCTTCCCTTTAGGTTTCTTGTTCGACTGCATTTTATTAAACTAAAAATTGTCAAATATAAGAAACAAGGGATACTGAGTGGCAACACGATAATGAATAAAAATTACTTACAAGAAAAATAGAGTTGGGGAATTATTGGGCAATAACATCTAGTACCTGAAGAAGGCTGGTCTGGCCAGCCGAAATATTGAAATATTCAATATAAAATCCTACGTTGTGTCAGCTTTGCCGTAGTCCTTCGACTTCGTATTCATTTTCATTTTGGCTGATTTAGATCTGACTTAGATCCAACGTGGCAACCAGCAGGATTTTCGTCCACGGTTCTTTGCCGTTTCTCAAGTTTATAATAAATAAAGTAGACTGGAACTAACTGCGCGGACTTTGAAATGCCGTCCAGTATTATGTCTTGGCCGCTCTTCCCAGCAGCCGATTTGTTACACCCATTTTAGACAATACTACTGCAGGCGACATCACAATAGTCTAGGATAGGTGGAATGGTTGACTTGTAAGCAATATTTGCTGTATCAAGAGTTAGATAGTATCCTACTAATAACATCATACTAATTCTACATTTCGCTTTCCGTAATTATGAAATCATACAAATAGGTTCACCTAGATTACTCCACATCAACAAATTCGGCGGAATTCTCTTAAAGGGATACCCGAGTGAAAAACACATTGGGGCTCAAAAGAATCTTCAACATGTTCTTTGTTCAGAAAATGTATTAAAATTTGATCAAAGGTTTTTAGTATTAAGAACGAGCACCTCAAAGTTGGCCCCACGAAGACATGGGCGCCGCCATCTTTGTTTGCATTTACGGAAGTGACGTCACTTCGTCCCACCAGCGTTCTCACTCTCTCACTTATTAGGTGTTTTTAGGATGATAAACGCCTTAACTGTACCTCACATACATTGTAGTTCTTATACTTATTCAGAAGTCACTCGAGTCTTTTAAGCCATGTTGTTTTGCTGTTATTAAATGGCAGTTACGAGACCTTGTTGTTCGTCTGATAATTTCTCGCCTTCCCAATGCTTTTCTTCCTCCTCCCAGTCTTCTGAACTTTTCTCATAATGTCGTCTTCATCATAATTCCGGTTTCTGTAAGAATTCCTCTGCAATCTCGATGAAAATATATCCACTTTAATTCCGAGCGTGTGAAAATCATACAAAGACAAGTAGCCGCGATACGCTGGTGGGACGAAGTGACGTCACTTCCGTAAATGCAAACAAAGATGGCGGCGCCCATGTCTTCGTGGGGCCAACTTTGAGGTGCTCGTTCTTAATACTAAAAACGTTTGATCAAATTTTAATACATTTTCTGAACAAAGAACATGTTGAAGATTCTTTTGAGCCCCAATGTGTTTTTCACTCGGGTATCCCTTTAACTAAAGTGTTCAAATGCAATTATGATATAACCACGCTTGACCTAAATTCTAACAAATCAACCAAGTTTGTCTTGTAAATAGTACAATGAAAAAATGTGGAACAATAAGAACATCAAGATAGGTGGAAAATCCGTTTACTGCAAAGAATGGCATAGCGCAGGGATTGTATTTGCCCATGATATATACCGTGCTTTCACGAATAAACGCCCTTCTCATTCAAACGGAGAGGGACGCGATTATTGGGAACATACTGGATTTAGCAATGTATTGGTTGTGGCTGTTTTCCTTATTCTTCAAAACATGGGAACCGTACTGTAGACGTTACTTTATCTACCAGCGGATGTCATATTTGAGACAATAATAAAACTATAGTTATAAAAAATAAAGGTTATTCTAGAAGTTTCATACACCATCACCCTATTTTGCCAGCTAAATAATCGTTTATTAAGCAAAAGAAAATACCCATTTCGAGTCCAAATTTTAACACCCGAAAATAAACGCCCCGTCACAAATAAACGCCTCTCTTCAATAAACGGACCCGGTTTGAAATAACAACGCCCCGGGCGTTTATTCGCAAAAATACGGTATACCCTATTAGGAAAATTATTACCTATAGAGATTCTAATATCAGCTAACTTTGTTGCCACCCAATTCAAATCATGTGATGTAAACAGATGCTACTCTGGGGAATTATTCCTATTTGACTGAGTCATTCTAATCATAATGCAGTCGTGCCTATCTGAATAAAATTAATTTTCAAAGAGTCAATTCTCCAGAGTAATGTGTGTTTACGTCACATGATCTGAATTGGGTGGCAACAGAGTTAGCCGATTACCTCTATTGAGAAATTCAACTTAAATACCAATTTCGTAACTGTTTTAAGCGTTTTCAGCGCAGTGTTATATTTTGTAGATACTCATAAATTCAATAGAACACCATCGAAGTAATACACTTTCATTAGAAAACTTTTTAAGTTTTAATTTAGTTTTGATCAAACTAACTATGGTTTGATTTCAATGCAAATCAACCGATATATTTTGTCTTCTCCCTTTCCTATTTGCTGGATGGTATTAGTTTTCACAGTACAAATGACCAACAGCACACCATTTCCTTTATTTTCTGCTGTAACTTTGACTGAGGACATCTCAGACAGCACTTAAGACACATTCAAGCAACATCACCCGAGAGGACATACTCGTTGCCGCAGTCTAATGTCTTTTCCTATAGTTCTTACGCAATCAGTACTTAAATGCCAGAGTGTTATTTCGTTTTAGGTTACAGATACAGATATTTGAGCTCCTTGTGCAGCAGATAGTACATTAGAATATAGTGCTAATAAAAGATAATTGTATTACAGGCTATAATTTTTACAAATCATTATAAAAAATGTTTTCAGTATACCTTAATATATATTTACTTAGTTAGAGATATGACGAGATTAAAATCAATTATTGTAACATTATTATTTCTTCTCTTCTTTTGAAACACTCATAAACGTATTTAGCTGATACTTTTTGTGGTGTTTTTGGTGGGTTGATTATTGTGAAAAATAGATTTTTTGTCCATCATAGTCTCAGGGCATTTTTTGGTCTGTCTTATTGTTATAAATAAGGCTTCTCTTAATTCGTTATACATTGGACATTTTTTTCAGGAAGTGCATTTCGTCTTCGATATCGTTTTGACATTTCAAGCAAGTTAGTTCTTCCGGTTTTTTGTATGGCCTTGCATATCTGCCCTTTTCTATATATTGCCAATTTGTGATTACTAATTCTTAGTCTAGTTAGGGCAGTTCTATGTTTCAGATTTTTGACTTCTGTGAGATAATTCTCATAGGTATAAGTTGTCTTAAATAAACGGTATGTTCTTAATTTGTTCTTCTGTTGGGGTCTTTTTCTATCGTCATTATGTACTACGCTTATCCATTGTTGGAATTCATTATCTTTTAGTCTCTGTTTGACATGCTTGAGCCATATTTTTTGTTGACTAATATTGTCTTGGGTTATGTTTTCGAAATGGTGGAGAGATAAATCAGGGGGGGGCGGCGTTTCATCTGCTTCTCTTGTTAAAACTTTTATAACCCCCCTACAAAAGCACTTAAAACTTTTGTTGCCCCACCCCCCACCAACTCATAAATAATGAACACTCCCTTATTACGATATCCTCTATCGATTGTATTTTATTGTATTAGTATTTTATTGCCGTTCGCCACTATGCAATAGGTTAGTGGCGAGGAAGCCTAAAAGAAACCGCCATTAAGGGCTTATGTGAATTTAGGCTTCCTCTTTATACTAACAGCAAGTGGATAGATGTAAACGAGTAACTATCATAATGACGAACTGGCGTTTATTTTGCGTTAATCATGATTAATATTTACGACAAAGATAAGATTTTAAATTTACTTTGAAAAGAGAAAGGAAGGCGGAGTTAAGAAGTTCAGTATCACTGAAGTGAATTAAAAAACTTTGGACCTTGAAAGTATACAGAAAACTGCTTTATGCTGGTTTTGCACAAGGGAGTGCGAAAAGCTGGAGCATTTCTAGTGTTGTAAGTATGGACTTGATTTTTAAAAATTGATTGGCAAAAGACAATTTTTGTAGGAATACCGTAAAGATTCGATTAAGTGCCCTACTTCAAATAAGCGCCCCCTCTCGAATAAGCGCCCCCCTTCCACTGCGTTTTCTGAAATAAGCGCCCCCTCCCAAATAAGCCCCCCTCCCCCGATGAAATTGTCATTGAGTACCACGTTACAACGTACGGTATTACTTCCGGCCCTGAAAGTACTGACTCAGCCATTGACGGACACGCGAGCAGTTTTTTTTTGCATGTTACAGTTCTTGTTAGGATCTTAATAAAAGTTATGTTTTTTTATTGACTCGGATTGCAGCATTTTTTTCAAAAATGAAATAAGCGTTCCTCGTCAAAAATTAAATAAGCGCCCCGGGCGCTTAATCGAATCTTTATGGTACATAAATTGTCCTATCTGTAACAAAAGAATGTCATGGAATTTAATTATGTATTTATGTTTAGTTCTTTGAAAATAGGATCAGTGTTTGCATCAAATTTAGTCTTCATTAGGATTCTAATGACACGTTTTTGAAGTAGTACTATACGACGAAGATTGGATGGGTAAGTAGATACAAACCATATATACCGTAAATACTCGAATTAGCGCTCGGGGGCTAATTATTTTTTTCTACCCATAGGAGGGGCGCTAATTCGAGCGGGGACGCTTATTTCAAGGGGACGCTTATTAAATTTCTCACATCTTGGACTTTATTTTTGTCTTTATAGCAGCGGCAAAACTGTAACAATTAATACCCAAACAAACGTAGCAACATCTAACAATGAGTTAAATACCGTAATCTGCATTCATATGGACATTCTTGTAAAGGCGTGTAGAAGAAAAGCTGTTCCTTTACAAAGACATTATAATTTACATCCCACATTAAAGTTACCAGTAACAGATACCGTAATCTGCACTCTTATGGACATTCCTGTAAAGGCGTGTAGAAGAAAAGCTGTTCCTTTGTAAAGACATTATAATTTACATCCCACATTAAAGTTACCAATAACAGATACCGTAATCTGCACTTATATGGACATTCCTGTAAAGGCGTGTAGAAGAAAAGCTGTTCTAATAAAGTCAAATATTACAATAGCAGGTATATATCTGAGAAAAAACAATGGTAATACTACTACTACTAATAATAATAAAGGTTTATTCACAGCCTATCCATTCTAATGAATGGCTCTTCATCTGTGACGATAAAAATAAATACAATATAACAAAATAAGTAGATATAGATAATAATAAAAAAAAGTTATACTATTATACAAATATAAGTATAAATATATATATATATATACAGTCAATCCCAAAAAGGTTGTCCAGCAGAACATAATATAATACTTTAATATCCATTGTTTTGGCCTATTGTTTTGGCCTAGACAATAGCCCAAAACAATGGATATTAAAGTATTATATTATATTCTGCTGGACAACCTTTTTGGCATTGACTGTATATATACTGTATATACAGTCAATGCCAAAAAGGTTGTCCAGCAGAACATAATATAATACTTTAATATCCATTGTTTTGGCCTATTGTCTTGGTCTAGACAATAGCCCAAAACAATGGATATTATAGTATTATATTATGTTCTGCTGGACAACCTTTTTTGCATTGACTGTATATATATATATACCACCCGATCAAAAAAAAGATGACACTCCAGAATATATATAACCCCATATGTGTCTTTGTTGTTACCTGGGAAAGCAATACCATAGGGATCGGTACGAGTACAATGCGCAAACAATCGCTTCGTTTAGTGCCTAAATGCCTAACGATCTTTCTTAGCGCCAGTGGGTTTGAAGTTTACAAACATTAGAAATAAAGGAAAGTTTAAGTTTTTATAGCGCAGCATTTTTTCACATTGTTTGATCTTCTCTTGGCACTTTAAACAAATTTAATTAAGTACCAGTTCGCTAAGAAAAACTTTGCCTTAAGAATGGTTTTTAGAAAAGAATTGCGATGCCAAATCATTAGGGGGTTTAGTCACGTGCTCGGAACGCTTGAAAAGCATCAAACTTACATTAATTCAGTTAACCATTTTTATTAGCTTCGACTGAGCATAATTCGACCTAAACAAAACGCGGCCGCCAATCTCGTCAAGTGCAGGAATTACCGTGCGGATAAAAATTGAAACATTTGCTCATCTTATGGGTCCAAAAATATTAGCAGACTTCGAAACATGACTGTTTGATAATAAAAATAAATTTATACAGTAGTTTATTCAGTGGAGCACGCGCGGTTGTGTATCGAAATTTCTACCATTTTTTTAAAGGTCATGTTGAAATGTTTGCCTCCTTCGCTTCAGTAACGCTAGCGTTACGTGAAGACCCTTTGAACGGCTACGAAGAAGACAGGAGTGGAATTAGAAATTTGAAAATCTTTATCAAATTAGAACAAAATACTAAACCTAAAGCCATGAAATTGTAAAGGATTTTGTTTTCTATAACATTTTATCAGTAGTAGTGCCTCGTCTTTAAGAAGTAAAATGCTGCTGCGCCACGGTGTTGCTGCAGGAAAATGATCAACTAGAAGGAAAATATAGGGGATTTCGGTAAAACAAATTATTTAAAAACTTAGATCGAAATTGAATCAATGTTCTTCTCCTTACTTTGCTGAAACATTTCCTTTTTAAAGTAACGAAATCGGTTCGTTGGATAGAACGTGATCGAGAGAGTAGTTTTTGAACATCCAAATAATTTAATTTTTTCTCGAAAAATCTGAACATAATGTTGGATCAGTTCTCTTTTATAAAGTACTGAATTGTAGAACTAGAGGCTGAAGTGAAATCGATCGTCGCTCACCGGTCTGAGTAAAATTTAATTTCCGCGCAAGAAATTCAAGCAAAGCTAGGTAATTTTTGGGGTGAAGTAGCTAAAATAGGATCTAATATTGCTACTTCGGTAGTTTCCAGTGAACAAAGGTGGCAGAAATTTCGCTATAAAACTTTAACAAAAAATAACTGTCTCAGCCGCGTGCTTTACCGAGAAAACTGTTTTTGATGGCTTCCTTAGTTTATTCAGTAAACTAGTGTGACGCGCTATTTTTCATTCTTTCGGACACGGTTATTTGCTCACCTGACAAGAATCGCGGCCGCTTTTTGTTTACGTTGGTCACACTACTAAAGCAAACAAAAAGTTTTGTTTTTAAAGTTTGAACATATTTTTGTTTCACAGATCTATCATATCTGCGATTCCGAGCAGTTTATTTTAGTGATTTCTTAATATAACGAATATTAGAGGCAACATTGTTTGTAATTAATACGGAGTATTGAGAGTTTTTAAGCGTCCCGATTAGGTGACAAACCCCCTAATTGAACATATTAAAGAAACGAAAGTAAATTCTACTATTATTGTGATTTTCAAAAAATTATATCTCATGCATAAGTTACGCGCAGTTGGTTCAACTGTATTATATGATTTTTGCTTATAGGTGTTTAAACCCCAAAAGAAAACCAAACAATAAAAATAAATGATGCACTATAAACACTTAAACTTTCCTTTGTTTCTAACGTTTGAACGTTTGTTGATTTCAAGTCCACTGGCGCTAAGAAAAATTGTTAGGCATTTAGGCACTGAACAAAGCGATTGTTTGCGCATTGTACTCGTACCCATCCCTATGGTATTGCTTTCCCAGGAAAAACAAACACACACATGGGGATATATATATATATAATCTGGAGAGTCATCTTTTTTTTGATCGGGTGTATATATATATATATTATATAATATTTACATCATCATAAAATCTTCTAACGAGACATCCCTAATTAAGATAACTAATAAAATTTCAGTTTAAAATTACCCACCACCCCACCTTACCCCAACCCATTTAAGACTTACGATAATAAAATTAATGTCTGTCCCAACCTACACTACCCCCCTCCCCCAACCCGTATCCATTCGAGACTAGGAATTGCGATAATAAAATTACGGCCCGAGACGTTCCTTTGCCATTGCCATTGGATATTTTCTAGTTTGCTTGATAAAGTTTTCAGAATTAATTGATTGTCTGATATAGGCAGGCAGCTTGTTAAAAATGGCAGAACAAGAGTCCTGCAGTGTTCCATTCTCTAGAGGTACTAAAAGCTGAGGAGCACTGCTGGAGCGCAAGTTACGCTGATGTTCATACTTCTTCAGCGGGAGATAAGACGGCCAGTTTGGGTTTGTTAAAGCATTGCGTGCAATTCTGGCAAGATGCAATTCTCTCCGTTCAATAACTGGAAGCCAGCCGAGTGCTACAACTGAATGTACATCGGCAAAACGATTTATCACAACACTGGCAGTAGCATTCATTACCATCTGGAGCTTTTTCACAAGATAGGCAGGTAAAGGATGAAATACAATGTAATTAAAGTCAAGTATGGATAGGATCAACACTTCAGCAAGATACTTCTTTAAGCGGAAGGTAATAAAGTAAAATATTAAGGTCAGTATAGTACTTTCTCAGAATTCTCTGGATCAGTTTAACAAAACATAGGGCCCCTTAGGGCAACTCGCGGATGGTTAGTGAACTATTTTGGCATATACTAAAAATCACATGACAGACCACTAAGTGCATCGTGGGGACCCAATACCATGCCTGTCCAAGGTTGAACTGTTTGGCATTAGAAATGAGGGAGATATGGGCATGTACTTAAAATCATGTGACCGATGACGTCATCGTTACGTCATCGCCACTAAGTGATTTGTGGGGACCCACTACCATGTCTGTCCAGGTTTGAATTGTCTGGCATTAGAAATGAGGGAGATATGGCATGTACTTAAATCACGTGACCAATAACGTCATCGTTACGTCATCACCACTAAGTGATTGATGAGGTCCCACTAACATGTCTGTCCAGGTTTGAGCCACCGGTCAGTAAAATAGGCCCTTTGCAGCTAGCACATCACGTCGTTGTACTGGAGAGCAAAACATATCTGACTTCATTTATTTTAAGGCCTTGTACGAGATCGGTATTGCTATTAGCAAAACCTGTTTCTAAATGCTATTTTTCACCTCCAATCGATTGTTGATCTTTCTAAACATTTGTTTTAAAAGATAGCTTGCTCTCCAGCATCCATGGCAACGCCTTTCCCATGGGAATCACGAGCTCAATTCATTCGTTAATGAAGTACTATGCCAGCACGTGACTGTTAGCTGCAAAGGGCCTATTCGCTATTATCGCACTTCGGCCATCTTGGATTGAAAGCGAGGCTTCCGGATTGTCGGTTACGTAGTGCTTACTATTTGCTCTGTTGTTGGTCGCGAGTTTGGATGAAAAAGCTACTTCATCTTCACTTCTGTAATTCCAATTGTACAAATAATAGCCAGAAAAGAAGATCTAGGGATTCTTTTCGCATATTTGATTCCAATAAACAGCTCAGAAAGCGATGGAGTTTGAAAATACGCGGAGATGTCGACCCACACTTCAGACTTCGATAAATATCCAGAGGTAGTAGAGTGAGAAAAAAAAAACAAGTAATACTTCTTCGGTTAAAGTGTCACAGGTTCCCTCAGACTCACAGCTAGCACCGGTCTCTACAGGTAAAATAAGAAGAGAGAAACCTCACCTAGCAGGGCGAATGGAACATGTTAAGTTATTGTTCTCAATAAATATATATATACACGTGCACCAGCCACCCTCTATTATTATATTTTGATAATTTTTAATGCACATGGGACTATTTTCACGTTGATCGTTATTTTTCATTTTACGAATAAGACTTGTGTACTTTGCACACCACTAATAATAAATTGGCACTAATTTTGAAAGTGTCATGACCATCATATTAAAGTTTTAATGTGTGAATAATAATTTTTATGTAAAATATATTATATATCATATGTATTTGTACTGAATCAAAGGGAAATATTTTGGGAGGTTTTATTAGAATGGTCATGGGTGTTATGCAATGATATTTATCACTGTCAAATTTCTGGTATGAAATGAAGGTTTATTTATTAGTTAATCTGGGATTTTCATGTGTGATTTTCTTAGTAATAACCACGATCACCTCAGCTTTCTTTGTTTGTTCAGGGACATTTAAACTCTAAATTCCCTCATAAGCATGGATACTTGTTCTAATTTTCTCTTGTTGACATGCAAGAATGAAAATTAGAAGAGCATGCATGCTGATGAGGGTTATGGTAGGTCATTATAAAAATTAGTCCCTACCTATTTTATGGCTCAAGAAAGGTCTTCTCTTCATTTGTCAAACCTGCTTCTTCCATACATGTGAGATAATTATACTTAAAACCACAAACATGACATGATTAAACTCCTGGAATATTTAGTTAGCCACATATTACATTTTATTTTTACATTTTACTTGACATTTTATTTATTTTTCACAAAATCAACACACTTGCAGGGTCCAGTTCAACCAATGGTGCTCAATCAAGCATAACAAAACGTTAACAAACTCAACTATGGTAACTTTAGTTTAGGCAGAGAAAAACTAAAGTCCTCTGAGATTAGTTTCATTAGTCAGTGATAATAGTATTACAAAGTAATAGCATGAAATTAGCTAGTGATTAAATTTCCCCTTGACCTTATGCAAATTCTCCCTAATCCCCCTTAGCCATAAATCCTCCCTCAGCTCTCAGGGGAAATTTGATAACTAATTTACCTTATGCCATGCCATTACTTATAATAATAATATTTTGGAGTTTGGACTGATTTTACTTACCAGTAACCTGACTGTTAGGTCTATTCGATTTTATTAAACAGGGTTAAAAAAATCTGCTCTATCTGTGAATAAATTCAAATCAAGCTATCCTCCATAATTTCTGTGGCTTGGCTTGGGAAATAAATAATATTAATTATAATAAATTGATAAAAAGGATGTAAATGATGCTGGAGTACCCATCCAGCTAGCAGCTACATGTAGGTTATAAAAAAACATAGTTGCATCATTGCAATGATTATGGCAGAAGAAAATATATTGTACAAAATGTTGTAATATACCAAAACAGACAACTGAGACAGTGTTGGGGTCTGGCAGTATTTATTAACGTAATATAAATTATTATTACAATATATTTTAATATGTTACAATTTATTTACATGATTGAAATATAATATTAATAGTGATACAAAAGCTGGATGGTATATTGTTAGTATATATGGCTGCTCCCCTAAAGCACGAGATAGTTGGTTTACAAAATAGTTACTACCGAGACATACAAGGCCTAACCCATTGGCTATATCCAGCCTGATGATAATTTTACAGTATTGCTCAACTAAAAGTAGGCTGTACCCTGCCAGACTCCAACCTGATCAGCTGATTCTGAATATCTAGATTAATATTCACTTCAATTATAAATTATGGAAATTAAAATAATTGTACAAAGTATGAAAACTAAAGTTAGGTGATTTAAAAACAATTAGGTAGTCATTGTTGCAATTTTTATTGCCATTATTAGCACTGTCATCAACATCAATATTGTTTTGCATTAATACCATCACCAGTACCATTTCCATTGTCACTATCATCATTGTACATGGTCAAATGACCCATATCTCAGTTTCTCTACAGGTAATTGTGGTCAATTTCCAAGTAGCCATTTGTTGATAATGGCCCAACATTGCAAGTCAGTAATACTGTCATTATCATCATCTTAACATACACTACCTGGTATACATATGATATATGTATCAGGAGCCATATTATGTATAAATGATAAAGTTACAGTACCAATGCAATGTTATCAGCAAGTGAACCATTTTGGTTCATTGATAATGCATTTTCTCAAATCCCCATACAAACCTTCTAAAAACTTGCAAAATTTGCCAAAAACCCTAACCATTTCCAACCCAAATCATTCCTAGAACGAGTACACCCAAGCTATAAAATTATGAAGGATTTTTCACAGGTTTTCAAGTGATCATTTGAAGTGGCAGGGTATACTGCAGTGAGGTTTCTCTCTTGTTTTTTACGTGTAGAACATGGACTTCTGCTATCTGTTAGTCTGGGGGAACCTGTCACACTTATTTAAGCGAAGAAGTATTTTATAATCAGCTTTTTTTTACTCACTGGATATTTTATCGATGTATGAAGTATGGGTCGACATCTCCGCGTACTTTCAAACTCCATCGCTTTTAGAGCTGTTCATTGGAATCAAATATGTGAAAAGAATCCCTAGATCTTCTTTTCGGACTATTATTTGTACAATTGGAATTATAGAAGTGGAGATGAAGCAGCTTTTTCATCCAAACTCGCGACCAACAACAGAGCAAATAGTAAGCACTACGTAACCGACAACCCGGAAGCCTCGCTTTCAATCCAAGATGGCCGAAGTGCGATAATAGCGAATTAAGCGAGTCTCATATCCCGAACATATTCCGAACATAGTACGAAGTTTCTGAGACTGCTGTGTTGGGACCGTTACTCTTTTTGGCCTACACAAATGACCAACCAAATTTCCTAAGACATACTCAGGCGTTGTTGTTTGCTGAGGACACAGCGCTATATGTTCAGCAACGGCACATGAGTTACAGCAAATGCTTAATGATGACCTCTATCGCGTAAAGGAATATGTTCGGGATATGAGATTTTCATAGCTAACTCGCTTAATAATGTTACTGGCATATCTCCCTCATTTCTAATGCCAGGCGACCCGTACCATGTCTGCCAAAGTTTGAGCCCCCACGATTCGCTTAGTGCACGTAGTGATGACGTAACGATGACGTCATTGTTCACGTGATTTTTAGTATATACCCGTATCTCCCTCATTCCTCATGCCAGACGGCTCAAACTTTGATATACATGGTATTGGGTCCCCTTAAATGACTTAGTGGCGATGTCGTTACGATGACGTTATCGGTCACGATTTTAAGTACATGCCGTTATAAAAATGCCAGCCGGCTCAAACTTTGACAGACATGGTACGTGTCTCCACGATTCACTTAGTGGTGATGACGTAACGATGACGTCATTGGTCACGTGATTTTTAGTATATGCCCATATCTCCCTCATTTCTAATGCCAGGCAGCTCAAACTTGGACAAGCATAGTACTTGGTCCTCACGATTCACTTAGTGGTGAAGACGTAACGATGACGTCATCGGTCAAGTGATTTTTAGTATATGCCAAAATAGCTCACTGACCATCTGCGAGTTGTCCTTATGGGGCCCTATCTTTAGTTTAATTGATTGCTTCGATCGCTGAGTACCTTTTCCAACGATCTTAGCGATCAGTCACCATTTGATTGCTTCGATCGCTGAATACGTTTTCCAACGATCTTAGCGATCAATCACCATTTGATTGTTTCGACGCTGAGTACTTTTTCCAACGATCTTAGCGATCAAGCATCATTTTATCAATTTGTCGCCATTAGGGGCGAAAAGTCTACAAATCGTCCACTGACCTGCGGAGTACCACAGTTCCGTATTAGGACCAATTTTATATCTTCTTTATACTTCGCCACTCGGGGACATCTTGAGACAATACAGTATGGGGTTTCATTTTTACGCTGATGACACACAACTGTATTTGTCTTTCGATTCCCAAGATGTCGAAGACCAAGCGTTATCTACTGCTAGAATCGAAGCATGCGTTTGCGATATAGACAAGTGGATGTTGTTAAATAAGTTAAAGCTTAATAGAGACAAAACTGAGCTTCTTGTAATCAGCTCAACGTATCGTCCTCGGCCATGCCTGAATTCTATTTCAGTAGGCGATCATAATGTTTTGCAATCATCTAAAGCAAGGAATATTGGTATAGTATTTGATGATGGCTTATCTTTTGAACAACACGTTATGTCGATATGTAAATCTGCATATTTCCACCTTAGAAAGTTAACTACAATTAGGGATTATCTATCTAATGATTGTGTAGAAACATTAGTCCATGCTTTCGTAACTTGCAGATTGGACAATTGTAATGCGTTGCTCTATGGGCTGCCTAAATATCTCATTCAGAGGCTGCAATCGGTCCAAAATTGTGCAGCACGTCTTGTCACTCGTACGTTTAAGTTCGCACATATTACGCCTGTGCTTCGGGAACTTCACTGGCTTCCCATAGAGCAGCGTATTATATTTAAGATTCTCCTCTTAACCTATGTCTTTAAATAATCTAGCACCGTCATACATTAGTGATCTTCTTCATATTTACTCTCCGAGAAGTAATCTTAGGTCATGTAGTCAGCACTTTCTTA
This sequence comes from Actinernus sp. WN-2022, assembly GCA_030867875.1. NCBI lineage: Eukaryota > Metazoa > Cnidaria > Anthozoa > Actiniaria > Actinernidae > Actinernus > Actinernus sp. WN-2022. Next base: position 108,232,410 of record JAOWCC010000019.1, on the reverse strand, counting down.
TAGTACCAAAATCGAGCTTGAAGAGTTATGGCGATAGGATGTTCTCGGTGGCCGCCCCAAAACTTTGGAACAATCTTCCTTTAGATATAAGACTAAGTGACTCGGTTTCTGTTTTTAAATCTCGTTTAAAGACATACCTTTTTAAGAAAACTTATTTTTAATCACATCAGTGGTTGTATATTTCTTAGTAATGTATTTTTAACTTTTTAGTATTTTAACTTTTTAGTAGTTTTTAATATATAGGAATTGTAAAGCGCCATAGGGCAGTTAGTGTATATGGCGCTATATAAATGTGTTATTATTATTATTATACCATGGTAGCCTCGGATTCTTTTGTTCTCCGAGGCACATTTAAACCACTAATTTTCCCTGATGTCAGGGATATTTAGAAATATGCATTGTTTCGAAATTTCCGGGAAATTTCGAGACAATGCATATTTCTAAATTTCCCCTGCATGCGTAATGAGGGAAAATTAGAAGAGAATGCAGGCTGGAAGTGAGAAGGTCAAAAGCATCAACTCCTGCTCCCCTCTGGCACAACTAGCCCTGCGCTCCCGGATGAAAAATACTGAATCCAAACTGACCTGTCTTCATCATAACCTTCAACGTAATCCATGTGGGATCACGTATTTCAATCTGCATATTCTTCTCTTAATTTCTCAAACCCGCTTCTTCCATGTGGGATACTTAAAACCATAAACGTGACGTAATTAAAATCCATTCATGCTCTTTGAATATTTAGTCAACCGCATAATTACATTGTATTTTAGTGTTATTCTTCTCAAAAACAACACGCTTTTCCCCAGGGGAAGCCAGGGTCGTTTAATCAATGGCGCTCAGTCAAGCATTAAACAAAACGTTTTCGAAAGCAACTCGACTGCGACGTCTTTAGTTTCGGCAGAGAAAACTAAACTTCTCAGAGATTTGTTCCGTTCCTCGGCGATCATGGTATAACAAACTTATACCATGGCATTTCGGGGTATTAGTGATTTAAATTGCCCCGAGAGCCGCGGGAAGATTTGTAAAAGTCCCTCGGCCGAAGCGGCCTCGGGACTTTTACAAATCTTCCCACGGCTCTCGGGGCAATTTAAATCACTAATACCCCTCATGCCATGGTATAACCTATAATTATTATTATTATTATTATTATTATTATTATTATTATTATTACAAGTGGATACCGCTAACGATAATTATACAATGGTTTTCACCCGTCCCCTCTTATTTTTGTAAAATTAGCAGATCTTACACAAAATTCGCAAACGATATGTCGTATTAATTATGTGTTTAGTATGAAGACTATGATTTTGATGCTGCAACTTTATTCATCCCTTTCTAATGGGGGAGGGTACTACTATTAACAGGAAATGCATATGATTTTCCACCCCTCCCCCCACAGATTTAAAAGGTTCGCAGATCTTACCCCAAATTTGCAACCAATATGTTGTGTTCGTCGTGTTCAGTACCAAAACTATGATTTTCAAACTTCAACTTCATTCAACCCACTTCTAAATGGGGAGGGTACCATTATTAACAGGGAAGGCATATGATTTTCCACCCCTCCTCCCTCAGTTTTGCAAGGTTCGCATTTCTTACCCCAAATTTGGAACCAATATGTTGTGTTCATCGTGTTTAGTACCAAAACTATAATTTTAATGCTGTAACGTTATTGAATCCAGTTCTGGACTGCGAAATAGAAAATGAATCTTGTCCCAGGATGCTTTGCGGCCAAAACCAAAAGGGCGATGGATTTTTAGAGGTAGAAAGGAACATGGTAGAGACATGGGGTTTACATCAAAATGTTACCCATAGAAAACTGCAGGGCGTCTTCTTAATTTGGTTAACATTGATGTCCAGGGGGGTCAATGACAGCCAAAATTAAATTTCAAAGTGGCTTAAACCCCCCTGGACTTCATTTGCGCGAATATTACATCAAAAATTAAATCTAGTTGGATGAAATTACATATGATAGGCTTGTTTTAATTCACATTAACATAGCGCAACGTACCTAACATTGACACCTCCAAGCTATAAATTACAATTATTCCCTACCCCACTCCCCCTGGAAATAGTATACCCATTTGTCTTTGCAAAATGTCTCCGGAATGTCATTCATGACAAAACTGATCGGTTTTTAAGTTTTCACGTTCAGCACCGAAACACAGAATTGACGTTAACCAGTTGCCCAGGCCCCGTTCGGGCAAGCAAAAAGCGAGAAAAAACGCCTTAACCCCTCCTGAATTTCATTTACGCGAATTAGTACGCAAAAATTTCATCTAGTTGAGCGAAATTACATAACGGATAGGCTGGTTTTTATGCCATTAACTATGCGCTAGATACCGAACATTAATTATTTAATTAATTAATTAATTAATTATTTAATGATTGTATTATTTCTATGATTATCGTTAGGAATTATTATTATTATTATTGATTGCTTCGATCATCCAGTACTTTTTCAAGTGATCGCAGCGGTCATATGGAAACCGAGCTTTAGCTTAAGCGGCAGAAAGTAGAAAAGTGTATCCTCCCGAAATTTAGTGTTTACAGTGCTTTTCACAATCAGATTTTCGAAAAAATTTGATCATCACAGACTTCCGTTCAAGGCTGAACGAAAAAACGGTGTGATTTTAGGTACTTATTGACTGAGTGGGAGGGCCGGAAGGGAAACTATTTGGCTCGAGGTCATGACGTACAGACCGAGCACAGCGAGTACAAAATGACCGAGAGTCCAATATTTTCCCGTCCGGCCCGACCTAACTCAGTCAATAGGTTTTTAATCATATGACGATATTTTTTGTAGATCAAACCGCAAAACAGCAAGAAAAAAATGGTGCAGAGCCAGACGGCTTTTTCCGGCCCGCTCACGCCATACACGTCCGGCCCTCACGCCATACACGACCGGCCCTCATGCCATACACGACCGGCCCTCATCACGTGACGTTTGTAAATGGTTTTGAAAGGAAAGCGCACGCGGGGCCGTACGGGTCACGTGATAAACTTTCTTACGTTGTGTTTTCGTAGAGAACGTGAGTATGCACGCAGTCGCCGATCTTTTGACCATCGTCTGCAAAAAAACGTGAAAACCCGAAACGTTTTACGTTTTTACGCGAACATCTAAAAGTAAATCACTCTGTATTTCGTTCGAAAGGGAACTCTATGCTTATCACGTAAGTGATGGTCTCTTGGTTTTTGTTTTTCGGTTTTTGAATTTTTGTTTTTCGGATTTCGGTTTTTGTTTTTCGGTTTTTAAATTTTATATTTACATTTTTTGATTCCAAATCTCTATTTTTGTTTTTAGCATTTCGGTTTTTGAATTCTGTTTTTCGGATTTCCGTTTTAATTTTTCGGTTTTTGAATTTTGTTTTTACGTTCGCGTTCTTCGGATTTTCAGAATCGCTGTTTCTTACAATTACAATTTCAAAAACAAAATCGGTGAGTTCAAAAACAAAAACAGAATCCATGAGTTCAAAAACAAAATCGGTGAGTTCAAAAACAAAAACAGAATCCATGATTCAAAAACAAAATCGGTGAGTGTCAGACCATGATGCTCTGCGGCCCGATAGTAAAGATGGCGGACGGAGGAGGCGAAAAAGCGCATGCTGTTACTCCTGGTACGTACAGTGTTTTGTTAGTACATGCACAGGCTAACCATCCTCCCATTTTGTGTATTTGTCACTGATGTTTTAATAATCCATTATTTCTCTTCTCCCTGCTTCGCAGCTCGCAGCTCGCCGCTTAGCGGCTCTTTCGCCGCTGCTGTTCTCTCTAGAAAACCTCTGGAACCAGGGTACCTTTTGACTTGATTCTGCTGTGAATGTGTTGATTTAGCGCGCGCTCATAATACAGCTCGGTTTTCCTGTGGCTCAGGTTTGTTTACATATAGCTCGGGCTTCCTGTGGCTCATCTCGCCAACTACATAAAAATACACAAGGCAGGCAACTAAATTCATCGCCGACAAGCGAGACGCGCGAGAATTTTGCCAAAAAACGAAAACTTCCAGGTTCCTGTTCCCTCTCTAACATTCAAAATATTGAAGAACAGTAATTGAGCTACGTTTTCGGTGGTAATTCACGGCGATATCGAGTGTTACACGCTCGTAAAAGCTTCTTAGAAACCGTCAAACTGGTCCAGATTTTCGGCGAATTTTTTTTCTCCCTATGATCGGGACAGATATGTCACACGACCGCTAAACTCTCGTACTATGATTTCAGACCAAATTTTACTCCACTCTACTACTCTAGTATTAGCATCAGTAAATTCAGCACAAATACAGTTTATCACATCATAAAAAAATATTTAGCTAGCAAATTACCGTGTTTGTAGTGAGCTTGCTCGTTCCAAGATCAGAGTGCCAGGATCTTTGAAATTTCTAGTCTTGAGTGTGAAAAAGAAGTTCCACTTTCTTCCGATTTGAAGTAGTCGATTTTTCCACCACAAATTGGCACAAACATTGAGAAGTTGAAGCGAATTCGCGAACCGAAGACGAAGTGCAAAGCCAAAGAGTTAGTCCGTCTATCACATTAAACCTTGTCTAACAGTTCCAGCAAATGTCCAACATTTCCTCATCGTTTGTCGAAGGCAAAGAAACAAATCCTGCTAAACCGTTTAGCAGGTGCACAGCGCCGTTATAAAGTGTAGAAAGCGGCCCAGAAGTTCGTCCGAGACCAAACATTCTATGCTCTCATTTTAAAATAAATTTTGCCGAGGGCGGGAATTTGGTAGCGCACGCGTGCAAAAGTTTTTTCGCGCCTTTTCTGCGAACTGAGTTAACGTTTGAAATGAAAAAAAAAAGTGAGCATAAAACTGAGTGAGGGTTTAGCTAGAAAACCGTTGCAAAAAGTGTTCAATTATAAATACTCATATATTTGGAAGCAATCCGTTAGACTACTAGTTAAAGTATAAATCAGCTACTTGAACCGTAAAACAAGCAAAAAGGGAACCCTAAGGCTGGTAAAAATGCAAGAGACCAGCTGAGACTTCTGAACCGCTGAAACATGTACTATTTTGTCGAAGGCAAAAACATTGTACAGCGTTAAGTGTCACTTAACGCTGTACATTTGCCTTTCGGAGTTCAAATCGGAAGAAAGTGGAACTTCTTCACACTCTCGACTAGAAATTTCAAAGATCCTGGCACTCTTGGAGCAAGCTCACTACAAACACGGTAATTTGCTAGCTAAATATTTTTTATGATGTGATAAACTGTATTTGTGCTGAATTTACTGATGGTAATACTAGTAGAGTGGAGTAAAATTTGGTCTGAAATCATAGTACGAGAGTTTAGCGGTCGTGCGACATATGTATTTTTGTAAACAAACTTCCCGCGAAGTCTTCAAGATATTTTTCTTCCGGTTGGTTTATCGGAAGCTGCCAAAAAACTACTTCATCGGGGTGGTGTGTCAAGTTGCAAAGCAGCCCATACGAGGGAGATTAGGGGAAATATGTCAGCTGTCCATTTCTTCGCTGGGGACTCTAGACGGGAGATCATTCGACAGATTGATTTAAAAAGTTTTGAATGTGATGACCGTTATAAATCCTTATGATGGTTCATATCTGTCCCGATCATAGGGAGAAAAAAAAATTGCCGAAAATCTGGACCAGTTTGACGGTTTCTAAGAAACTTTTACGAGTGTGTAACACTCGATATCGCCGTGAATTACCACCAAAAACGTAGCTCATTTACTGTTCTTCAATATTTTGAATGTTAGAGAGGGAACAGGAACCTGGAAGTTTTCGTTTTTCGGCAAAATTCTCGCGCGTCTCGCTTGTCGGCGATGAATTTAGTTGCCTACCTTGTGTATTCTTATGTATTTTTATGTATTTTTATGTAAACAAACCTGAGCCACAGGAAAACCGAGCTGTATTATGAGCGCGCGCTAAATCAACACATTCACAGCAGAATCAAGTCAAAAGGTACCCTGGTTCCAGAGGTTTTCTAGAGATTACCACCAAAAACGTAGCTCATTTACTGTTCTTCAATATTTTGAATGTTAGAGAGGGAGCAGGAACCTGGAAGTTTTCGTTTTTCGGCACAATTCTCGCGCGTCTCGCTTGTCGGCGATGAATTTAGTTGCCTGCCTTGTGTATTTTTATGTAGTTGGCGAGATGAGCCACAGGAAGCCCGAGCTATATGTAAACAAACCTGAGCCACAGGAAAACCGAGCTGTATTATGAGCGCGCGCTAAATCAACACATTCACAGCAGAATCAAGTCAAAAGGTACCCTGGTTCCAGAGGTTTTCTAGAGAGAACAGCAGCGGCGAAAGAGCCGCTAAGCGGCGAAAGAGCCGCTAAGCGGCGAGCTGCGATCTGCGAAGCAGGGAGAAGAGAAATAATGGATTATTAAAACATCAGTGACAAATACACAAAATGGGAGGATGGTTAGCCTGTGGTACATGTAAGTTATTATTACGGATTATGTAATCGATCAGGTCCTTATTAATTCCCAGAGATGCATATATTCTTAATTGACCTGCTGAAAAAGTCGAAATCAAATGAAGGAATAGTGGAATATACGGCGTGGAATCGAGGTACATGTAAGCTTAACTTAAACTTCACATTTAACTGTTACGTTTACGTAGGATACTATTAAAATCTTGGAAAACTAATGTTCACAGTCAGTGTTAATGATCACATATCAATCATTTAGTATTAGCACCTTGAAGAGACGACTGAGGGCCCTTGGTATTCGCCGGCATGTCAACGTGCCTGCACTACATGTCAGGACTCTTACAGTTTTAAGTGATTTTGTAGAGGGGATATATGTATTTCTGGGATATCATTATAAGGTATAAAATTTACAGTTAGGTTCCCAGTTAGAACCCCATTGAGGTTCCCCAGTTAACATTCCCATCATATTGGATCCCATTTTACTAGTAATAGATAAAAAACAAATAATTTGTTTTATTACCCCTTTCACTCCCGGACACAGTTGAGCTGAATTAGTAATGTTGAGTGTAAAATCAACCCTTCCCCCTCAATTCAAGTTTGGCTAGCCCTGGCTAATTACGCACCACTGAACTTTTAAGCCAAGGGCTCGAGCTTCCCCACAATGCCATGTGTAGGCTATGCAGAAACAAGTTTGCAGAAAGAGGGATTATGTATCAGTTGTAAGTATATGCAACCCAATGGGTAGTAAATAATTAAAGGAGAAAAAGGCTTCATAAGTAAATTGTGCATAGTGGTCAAAGTAGCAAAAGCTTACAAGTTGACCACTACCTATTGAGACTGAGATAAATGGCAGGATAATATCACCTTAATTAAGATCAGAAACGAAAGAGAGAGAACAAATAAAAATATATATATCTAGAGGAAGATATACATGTAGGAACTAAAAGCTTGAGAAAACAATGATAATAAAAATTTAGAAGATAATAGTTGTTGAGAGCATTAAACCAAACCAAACTTTTACCATTCTAATATTGTAGAAGTCATTTCTGTATCTTTTTTACCAGTCTTTTCATACATATCAGGATCAGTGTATGATGTCCTCTGGCTCTCTTAACTGAAGTTGGCTTATTGGTCCAAAATTAGAGCAGATTTCATTTAAACACCCTATAGCAGATCCAAACTTACCTGGATCAGGCACCATAGAATTATCCCAAATGGTCTGTCTTGCTTTTTATCTATTACAGTAAAATGGGATCCAATATGGGAATGTTAACTGGGATGATATCCCAGAAATAAAAATCACTAAAATCTATAAAATCACTTAAAACTGTAAGAGTCCTGACATGTAGTGCAGGCACGTTGACATGCCGGCAGATACCAAGAGCCCTCAGTCGTCTCTTCAAGGTGCTAATACTAAATTATTGATATGTGATCATTAACACTGACTGTGATCTTTATTTTCCAAGATTTTAATAGTATCCTATGTAATCGTAACAGTTACAAGTGAAGTTTAAGTTAAGCTTACATGTACCTCGATTCCACGCCGTATATTCCACTATTACTTCATTTGATTTCGACTTTTTCAGCAGGTCAATTAAGAATATCTGCATCTCTGGGAATTGATAAGGACCCTATCGATTACATAATCCGTAATAATAACTTACATGTACTAATAAAACACTTTACGTCCTACGTCCGCCATCTTTACTATTGGGCCGCAGAGCATCATGGTCTACACTCACCGATTTTGTTTTTGAACTCATCGATTTTGTTTTTAACTCATGGATTTTGTTTTTGAACTCACCGATTTTGTTTTTGAACTCATCGATTTTGTTTTTGAACTCGCCGATTTTGTTTTTGAAATTGTAATTGTAAGAAAACAGCGATTCAAAATCCGAAGAACGCGATTTGGAATTGAAAAACGTAAAAACAAAATTCAAAAACCGAAAAATGAAAACCGAAAAACAAAAATTCAAAAACCGAAAAACTAAAAACAAAAATAGCGATTTGGAATAAAAAATTGTAAAAATAAATAAAATTAACCGAAAAACAAAAACCGAAATCCGAAAAAAACAAAATTCAAAAACCGAAAAACAAAAATTGCGATTTGGAATAAAAAAATGTAAAAAAAAAATGTAAAAAAACAAAAATCAAAAACAGAAAATAGCGATTTGGAATTGAAAACACGACAAACAAAATCCAAAAGCAGCGATTTGAAATTGAGAAATGCAAAATAAATAAATAATAAAAGCAAAAACAAAAACCATCAGTGACCCTCCTGGGCTGCCGTATTCAAATGTCCTTTATCAATGCTTGCTTGAAACGCGGCAATATGTTCCTTGCAGACTACGTCTTTACACAGTTTGTCAATTTTGAATGTTTGCTTTGATTTTAACTATTTGTTAAGTGTTGTGTGCGAGGTTCGTCAGTTCATATGTAAATCGCTGAAAACAACTGCGACGGCCTCGCTCTTCACACTGCCCGGCTTTAAACTGACCCGTATAATTGAGCACTGATATTAGATATTTTAATATCGGACTGTTATAATAGTTTCCAAATGTCTAAATAATTGACCAATTGGATTTAATTAATGGATAACTAGTTTCCTTTATCAGCTAAGTGTTGATTAAGGTACGCTAACCGGTGAGAAGCGAGTAGCATCTGGCGTTTCGAGCGCTTTTTTGGAGCGAAAAATGAATCTAAACATCTATGGATTAAAAAATGTTAACTACGGATAAGAAAAAGGACGGCGACTTCAAAAAACTGCCAAAGACGAACTAAGGATATGCCAACGGTAGCTAACATCTGTAGGCCGCTGTACTTCACAATATTTATTCAGTGACTAATGCCAGAATTCACTAGCAAATACCTATTCGTTTCGCACCAATAAACTCGTCTTAAAAAGACATCGTCATACATTTGTTTGCCATGGACGATGCCTTCATTTTCGTAAATAAACAAAATATCTATCGATCTCCGGACGGTTAACAATCATTACACATGCTAAGGGAACTTTAACGGCGTTTTTTACAGGTTTTCAGCTGCGAGTAACAAGTACATTTTAGATCGACAACAGAATCCGCTGCTCAAGATACCGAGTCATTGTTTTACTGCGTCGTTCTCCGCTGTTATTCAGAAAATGAAACTGTCTATTACCGGATTAATTACAGTTTCACTGAAACTCTGCGTTTATTTTTCACTTGGAGGAGCAGAACGTTGGTTCAAAGGAGCAATCGTCACGCACAACAACAGATATTTCGTCGAGAGAGCTTTAAAGACTTTAAAAGCTTCAAATGCCTTAGAATGTACTCATTTCTGCTTATCGAATACATATTGTATCTCAGTGGATTTCTGCGAGTTAACGCGAGGAAAAGAAGCTACTGGGATTTGTTATCTGTATAACGAAGGAGTGGCCGGCCGCCAGGAAGTGGAAGACAGAAGGCTTGTGCACAAACTGGGATGTACATTTTATCAATTTGTGGATATAAGCGTGAGTATAACTATTAAGTATTAAAATTTATAAATGAATTTCTCTTATGAAAATAATGTTCATTCAATTTCAGTGTCAATTATTTAAACTGTCAATTACTACAATGGATTTAGCCAGTTAAAAATCTATATTTAAATCTATATTTATAATTTTACTAACATTTATCTGAAAGGCTCAATATGAACACGACACAGTTTTATATGTGGCACTTTAGCATTGGAGAGAGTCTTTTATGCAAATAATTCATATGAAATGTTCCGCATAAGCAATGAACTTGAGATGTAATATTTGAGGATTGAGATCGTTTTGTTCGTAGATCAGTTGATTCGTTAAGGTTGCCGGATACCTTCAGGGCGCTTTTTCGGCATTGTAAAATATGGAGCGCCTCGAGGAAACATCGTAATGTCAGGCGGCGCTGGAGCTAATGGCAGCTATCTCACTAGATCTGAGAAAAGGGATGGCGAAAAAAAAGCACTAGATTTTCAAGTAACTCAAAACGTTTTATATATTCTTGTAACCAATTCAATAAGCTTTAAAATAAGATATGGTTGAGGTATCTACGATATTTCGTCGAGGCGCTACATATTTCGAAATATTTTACTGAACTGATGGCAACGCACCCTGAAGGTATCCGGTAACCTTAAGACTACGTTTAAACTAGAGCAAAAGTTTCCGGATTCGTCACGAATTCGGGACGTTTCGATACTGGATTCGTTTTGACGTTTACACATAAGAGGATGAATCCGAGACCAAATCATCCTCGTTTGGTCATGTCTTCGGAGATTTTGAATCCGGAAAATATAGTAGAAACGTTTTATCCGAATACTTTTCAATCCGAAACAATATGTAGTGTAAACGGTTATTCCGATGAATCCGCATACTTTTCCCCCCGCGATCATATCATTTGCGGTAGAATCCAAAATGGCGGACGTTGTGATTGCGTTCATGTTGATGGCTGGTTGCTTGATTCTTCTGCAGGCAAGCGTTATTCATTTTATTATGGGTACTGTGAATAAGACCGGACGACTGCTAACAGGAGTTCGACCTCATCGTCTGACCAGGTCAAACTTTTGCTTCCTTGGCTCCCTTATGTCACTCTGGCCTTCTTTTTGGGCGGCATTGTAATGATTTTTAAGTGAGATTATTTAATATTAACTTCGAGAACTCTGTCGAGCAATCAGGTGATTTTGGTAACCGCTCCTTCACAGGTGTGTAAACGGCCGAATCCGAATACTGTTGTTAGCCAGTAAACGCCTAACGAATCCGAATACTCGGTTCGCAGTGAATCCGGAAACATTTACGAATCCGGAAACTTTTGCTCTAGTGTAAACGTAGTCTAAATGAGCTTTTTCAGCCGGGTTGGATAGTTCCGATATAAGTGCACTGACGTGCAGCTTCTACAGCACTTAATCGTGTTATACACTTTCCTTTTGCGCGGATTCAATTTAATAGAGTCGGAACTATACCACGGTGATAGAAGACCAAACTTTAAAGTGAAAACTGAGTTAGATTAGCAATATTCTTATGAGAAATGAGAAATCAAGATATTGAATATAGCAGGTTTCTTTGGAGCATTGATCACTGAAAGAAACATAATTATGAAATACGAACCTCTTAAGTACGAACCTCTAAATTAAAGTGATGTTTTCATTCATTTATTTACCTTACTACTGATTCTCCAGTAGTTGCAGTTGCATGGAGATAAGCCTACATCAAAACCACACTGCAGAATAAATGTATGTGCATATATTTTTAAAATAAAATAAAATTCAAAGCGGAATTTAAGACTAAATTCTATTTTTTTACAGTATTTTAAGATTTAAAACCGGCATCAGTGAAAACAACAAATACAATCAAACAATATCGTCGGTTTTCCTAACACTTTCGTTTTCTCATTTTGTTTGTTTGACGAAGTTCGTTTAATTAGCTATGCTAATGTTTCATCGACTTAGACATTAAAATTGACATTTGATATTTCCGAGCCAAAAACCAAAAACTTATCCGGCCTTTTAGTGTCAGAATCTGCTGATTCATATTTCAGTGAACTTCAGCAGCCGGTTAATGTCAGGATCGGAATGTTTAAAGGAAGAAAATGACGATATAAAGTGGAAACCGCCCGTCCAACTAAACGTTTGAATTGTGTATACCAGCCAAATGGCAACAGCAATTTATGCATACATACATACATGGGTTTTATTTGGATCATGTACAAACGTTGTACATTGATTGTTTGTTCCAAATAACGTTAGTGTTACCATAATTTGAAAAGATAATTTTACAATAATTTATATTTGACTTTATAACTAGTTTTACAAATTCTATCAGAGATAACTATATATTAAATTACACTATCGGACGTCTCCTCTCTTTTTTAAAACAATCGTAGACATATTTAGCTGATGCCTTTTGCAGTATTTTTTGTGGGTTTATCAGTGCGAGAAACAATTGTTTCTCTGTCATTGTCTCGGTTTTTTTTGGGCAAGTCTAAATATTGAGAATAAATTTCCTCTTAGCTTATTATAAATTGGGCATTTTATCAAGAAGTGCATTTCGTCTTCGATATCTTTTTGACATTTTAAATAGATTCGTTCTTCCGGTTTTTTGTATGGCCTTGCATGTCTGCCTTTTTCTATTGCTAGGTTTTGATATTAGGGCCGTTCTGTGTTTCAGATTTTTAACTTCTGTAAGGTAATTCTCATATGTATATGTTGTTTTAAATAAGCGGTATGTTCTTAATTTATTTCGCTGTTGGGGTCTTTTTCTATCATCATTATACACTTCGCTTAGCCAGTGTTGGAATTCATTATCTCTTAGTCTCTGTTTGGTGTGCTTATAAGCCATACTTTTTGTTGAGTAATATTGTCGTGATCATACCAAAGATTTCCAAACACGTTGGGCTAGGATGGGTGTAAAATGTGTCATTTGAGCATATCTTCACCGTCTTTAAGTCATTCGTCATGAAAATTGGCATCTGGGCTGGGACAATTAAGGCAAATATTTTGATATTCATTTTGTGATAAAATTTAAATCGATGACGTCACAATCGATGATGTCACAATATTGATGTTTTCTTAAATGTCGTATTTCTTAAATATCGACTTCCTTTACATAGGAGTATTGATAGATATACTCGAGACGTCTTCAACACTGGAAACCGTTTGTCGCTACGACGTAAATTAGCTGAGATATGATTTTTTGAATATATTATATAAATTCTGTCAAAAACCTGCTGTCGAAGGGTAAGTTCCCCCGGGTTTCAGTAAATTAAATCTAATCAATAATTGTCACATGTGTGGTACCAAATTGTACCGACACCTTGTCAGAAATATCACCAAGCTATCGGAGAATAAGGAGAATGCATTTTTTTCACTCAAACCTTTTTCAATCCTAAGTTAATGCACAAAACTTGTCTGTGACGTCATCCAATGTGTGACGTCATAATTTAACAATCGCAAATATTTTCGTTATGAGGTTGAAATCCAAAAATCGAAAACGACAGCATGTTGCCCTACCGGCTAGCCTTAAATACCAAACAAGAGTTGACTTAATCCAATCAAACAAAGTGTACCAACGGGTATTTCCCTGTCTGTTTGTACTATAAGTCTGGTTCAGGGGGGGCATGTATAATTCACTCAACATGTGATATCTCGATGAATTTTGTTCGTATCTCTTGAGAAGCTCCTTCAAACCAGCTATAGAAATTATACATATGTTAAACTTTTTAATACGGTGATGTATTGACGTCATCGATTGTGACGTCATCATTTAAAATTTTCTCACAAAATGAATATAAAATTAGTTGCCTTAATTGTCCCAGCCCAGATGCCAATCTTCACGACGAATGACTTAAAGACGGTGAAGATATGCTCAAATGACACATTTTACACCTATCCTAGCCCAACGTGAAAGCCGCAATGAAATAATATTTCTTCGACTTTCTTACTCCAGTACGCTGTTATTTTCGTTTTTTGTTTCATGATAGATACAGTAAGATAATTTTTTGGATGTTATCTAGATCAACAAGTTTTATCCATGATTTTATGCATCTATGTTTTGCATCCACATTTAGGGAAATCGACCTAGCTCTGCACGGCACGCGTTATTGCTTGAGTATTTTCCGGCTCCGAGTAACATCTTGCAAAATTTGATGTGAACGACCTCCAAGTTATCTCTGTTTGATATTTCTGATTGGTCTGCACCCCATATTTCACTTCCATAGAGGATTATAGGTTTCACTAATGTATCAAAAAGTGACATTGTAAGTTTGAGTTTGTTCTAAAAACACGTGCCATTTCTTTTCTGAGTTTATAAAGTGCTTTCAGAGCAGTCTTTTTAAACTCTTCTCTGGCTAAGTTGAAGTTACCGTAGGTACTAAAATGGAGGCCAAGATATTTATAAGTTCTTGCATTTTCTAGTTCCTTATCTTTATAGTAAAAGCAGTAATTGTTCATTCTTTTGCCGTTATTGTTAAAAATAAGCACTTTGGTTTTCTCGAGGTTCACAAGTTTGTTTAAGTAATTTTGTAAACCAACAGCACTTTTTGACATAATAACTAAGTCATCTGCATATAAAAGGCAACTTAGTGGTGCTCCACCGGCTGTGATATCATTATTATTTGCGTCATTTAACGTTTCAGGAAGGCGAATAGAGATTAAACAGGGTGGGGGATAACATGCACCCTTGCTTGACACCTGTATAACATCTAAAGGCGGGTATTACCTTATTGTCTAGTTTAACTACTGAAGAGTCATGGGAATACATCGAATTGAATTAATAATGGTAGAAGCGTCCGTTCACTCCGGTTTTCTTTAATTTGTCAAGTAATTTATCTCTTGGAATGCTATCGAATGCTTTTTTTAAATCAACAAAACACGTAAAGAAGAGATTACTTTTCTTTTTAGGTTTACTTTTTACATATTTGTCGATCATTGTTTTTAGGATAAATATATTATCGGTCGTACTAAAACTTTTCCGAAATCCACCTTGTTTCCTTTCTCGTTAAGGTAGTTGTATAATCTTCCGTTAAAATTGATGTAAACAATTTACCGAGAGAAGACAGAAGCGTGATTCCTTTATAGTTATCCATATTAGATTTGTCTCCTTTTTTATGTATAGGGACTATGAGTCCCAGTCCCCAGCTTTTCGGGTATTTACCTGAGTTAAAGTGCCTATGAAGCTTATTTTTTTATTTTAGATATCAATTCTACATCAAGTGAATAGTAGAATGGTACAATATATCTTGCTTTGAATGCTGTGCCGCTGAATTAAGGAGGTTTTAATATCCAAAATGCTAATTACATGACGTCAGGGGAGGCATCTGCAATCACTTCTTAGTGGTTGTGAATGGGCGTTTCTACTGATATAAAAAAACAAATTTCTAATATTACTTTATTTCAACCATGAGTATAACACTGACAATTTTTAAAATTTGTTTAATTGTAACAACAAAAATTGTATAATAATTGATGCCTCCCCTGACGTCACGTAATTAGCATTTTGGATATTAAAACCTCCTTAACTCAGCGGCACAGCATTCAAAGCAAGATATATTGTACCATTCTACTATTCACTTGATGTAGAATTGATATCTAAGATAAAAAAATAAGCTTCACAGGCACTTTAAGTATCGCATTGATTTTTTTCAGCGGTGCTTTAAAAAAAAAAAAGTCCATATTTCAGTATCTCGTTTCCTGAACGTTTTTTTCTTTGTTTGTAAGCTCCGCTTTAATTCGGGGTTCTGTGGTTCGCGACAAATCTGTTTTCCCAAAGATTCGAGATTTTGCCTTTCGGTTTGGCATTCTAGGTCGAACCACATTTTGTTTTCATCAGAACTTTTTTTTGTATTGCTATTTTGGTAGCACAACTCTGCTTGCTTACTGATATCTTGAAGAATATTCGTAAAATTTCCTACCAGTTTTTCTGTATAATCCGTTTCACCTGTGCAATTTTAAAATATTTCCTCAAATTTGTCCTTCGTATTCTCGCACTCCAGGAGTGCTGGTATTTTTATTTTGGCTTCTTCCTTCTAGATTATATTTATATGTTGCATTACTTCAAAGTTAATTAACCTCGGTGCTTTGATCTGCTTTATTTTTGTTTTTGATTGCGTATGATAATTGGCAGTGATCGGACATATGTGGTTTCAACGGATGTATTTTAAAATATTGAACATTATCAAGCAGATTTGATTGGCCAATTACCTAGTCCACAACGCTACTTCCATTATACGTAAAACATGTTTTTTTTACCTAAGTGATCTCCCATGACTCTTCCGTCAGTTAAATATTCTCAGATTCTGTGCTGTGCAGAGTTCGATCAGCAATTTCCCTCGTTTGTCTGACGTGCTTTTGTCCTCGGATTGCCTTTTGTATGGTATATGTTTGACTGATAGTCGTCTGGTAAATTTAGAAATTGTCCGTCGTCATTCAAAATAAATTCCTGTATTTCTCCCGTACGGGCATTAAAATCTCCCTGTATAATGATATCGCCTTTCTGTGAGAACTCGAGAATTTCGTTATCTACATGTAGCTCGTTCATAAAATCTTCATCGTTGGCTTGTTCATAATTAGTTGGGCTAAAATATACTGTTCCGATATAGATGCCCTTTCAATTGAGAAGTATTTTTTGTCTATCTTACACCAAATAATATTTTTACCTGCTGTTCGTATGTATGATACACCTTTGTATATATCCGTTTGTTTATATAAACGGCGAGGCCGCCAGCATTGATAGATCTGACTCGCCATTTGCGTGAGTTTCACTGACTATGCCAATTATATCATGATGTTCAAAGAACTTTGTACTTTGTTTTATTTTGTTGCCGAGTTCCTTGTGTTTAAAACCATGAATATTCCAAACGCCGATGCGTAGAAATCCTGTCATTTTGATTTGGTTCGAGTCTGTTCGCTTTATGAACGCGTCAGGAGCCGAAATCAACGGCACCCAACGAGTACTTTTTGAAATTCGTTTGAAACCAGTTGTCTGCAGCTTATCTAGTCATTTTAAGGCGCCTACTATGTCTTTTGACGTATTCTAGAAAGCTATTAGTTGTTCGGAGTTTCTAGGTGGAAATCGCGTCAACCGAAAATACTATGGCAAAATATTCCCGACCTACGAATTTGTTAGTAGTCTAGAACAGAAACAAGAATTTTCTAGCCCAAGTAATTTCATGTTGCAAAGTTTTGTGGAGGTACGAATTCTTTAGGGATTCTTTTTTCCTTTAGGCTATTCTTAGGGAATGAAAATGTGTTGTTCTGACTCTATTGATCACACGAATTGGGACGTACGAATATTTTAGGGGAAACCTTTTAGCCTCCCTTTTCTTCTATAATTTTCTAGGGACTGAAATCAATTTTTCTAGCCAGTATTTTAGAAAACAATTTTCTCGGGACATTTTTTTTCAAATCCGAAAGTTTAAGGCTAACTTACTCTCCCAAACAGGTTTTTAACCGAAAACTTCGTTGGGTGCCCTTGCGAAATTCCCGTTCTCTCTTATGCATCAGCCAATTCCAATTCCAACCAGTGCCCATTTACTAAACAGGAGTTTGAGAAGCCATGTAAAACATGAGGAGCTTGTTTTAGAAGCGAGTTTCTAAATACAGGGAGAAGGGGTTGAAAAACCTTGGCTTTGCCTCGCTTTTAAACCCTCGTAATCTCACTGTATTTCAGTAGAAATCGCTTCTAAAACAGCTCTTCGTGTTTTACATATTACTTAAAACCTTTTCGGTTTGCTAATGAGCCTCCAGTTATATATGCTTAAAA
Source organism: Actinernus sp. WN-2022 (assembly GCA_030867875.1). Taxonomy (NCBI): domain Eukaryota; kingdom Metazoa; phylum Cnidaria; class Anthozoa; order Actiniaria; family Actinernidae; genus Actinernus; species Actinernus sp. WN-2022. The sequence continues at coordinate 108,214,770 of JAOWCC010000019.1, read as the reverse complement.
CTTTTTGGATTGTTAATGAGCCTTCAGTTATACTTAAAACCTTTTTGGTTTGCATGTTAATGATCCTTCAGTAATACTCAGTTTAAAAAAAGCCTTTTTGGTTTGTCAAAATGAGCCTTCAGTTATGTTTAAAACCTTTTTTGGCCGTTTGTTAATGATCCTTCAGTAATACTTAAAACCTTTTTGGTTTGTTAATGAGCCTTCAGTTATGTTTAAAACCTTTTTGGTTTGTTAATGAGCCTTCACTTATGTTTAAAACCTTTTTGGTTTGTTAATGAGTCTTCACTTATGTTTAAAACCTTTTTGGTTTGTTAATGAGCCTTCACTTATGCTTAAAACCTTTTCGGTTTGTTAATGAGCTTTCAGAACTTTCATTATGCTTAAAACCTTTTTGTCTTGTCAAAATGAGCCTTCAGTGATGCCTAGGTCACGGCTAGGTGTCAGCTCAGCACAGACATCCATAAATGAAATACAGGAGTGGTCCAAGACCAATAAATTTCAACTATATACATTTAAAAAAAATGGAACTCTCACATTGATTACATTTTAAAGAAAGCTTCTAGGAGAATTTATTTTTTAACTGAATAATGCAAACGTGTAAACGTTCCAGCTAGTGACATAATTACATTATATATATTGCTTGTATACAATATATTTTACTTTACGTCTGTCAAGCATTTCATTACAGTTTACCAGTCTTACAAAAAATGGTCTTACTTTAGAACGCATACCGAAAAGAGGGCAATGCGTATTATAATTTATGGCTACGACTTACCTTACGAACAGGTTCTTGCATTGTCTAGCCTTTATCATCACACATCTGAACTATGTCATACTCTTTTTCGTAAAATAATACCCAAACCTAACCGTAATTTATATAATGTTACCACGGTACAAGAGGTCCTTCACACTTCCGCTTTGTAAAACAGATTCCGGAACACTTTCATTAACTCGTGTTCAATACTATAACACATTATTTACGTTCGTACTTTCACTTTCAATATACACGTTTTGAATTAGCTGCTTTTAAGGAGTGTTCATTATTTATGCCTTTTTTTTTGGGGGGGGGGGGGGGGTTAAGTGCTTTTGTAGGGGGGTCATCAAATATTTTACCTACTCCTTGGAGGGGGGGGGGGGGGGGGGGGGGGGGGTGGGTCATCAAAGTTTTGACATACCCGTCATGTAAAATGTAATGAAATTGTTGTTGTAATGCTAAGCCAATGTTTAGTCTCCAGAACACAGGAAATCAGTGTTTTAGAGAGCAGTAAAATTGCCCTCGCAATATTTAGACAGTCTGCTTTGTTTCCTTGATACGCAGGATAGTATTCTCTAAGCTCGTGATCAAAGGCACATATATACCACAGATAAAGGCATTGGTGTCCAGGAGATTAGTTATGCCAATGCTGAGCTCTTTTCATTTAATTCAGTTATAGTTATTTATTTATTTATTTATTCGAGACCACGGAACAATGCAATCATGATGCACAAATTAAAGTACCCATCCGGAAAGGAGGCCGGGTACTGAAGGTAGAGATTTCCACGAGAATACATGTATATATATATATTTTCTACCAAAGAAAGGTAATGTATCATGAAAAATACTATAAATCTAGAAAAAATAATAGTAAATTTAATAGATTACATAATATATGCAGTTTGAATTATTTCTTGCACATCCATTTTTTTTGTTTGGGGGGGGGGGGGGGTCAATAAAGTTTCGAGCAATTTTACAGGGAGGTCATATAAGTTTTAATCCATTCGTAGGGGTTCATAAAAGTTTTAACAAGAGAAGCAGATGAAACGCCGTAACCCCTAACTGTCATTACATATTTTAATTTTCCCTAAGTGTTAAATTAATTGTTATTTTCATAACATTTTATTGAATCAGTTTATTAGTATTTATATGTATTTAATAATGTTATATTTTATCTTTGAAATATAAACCTTAGTAATTCAATTCAATACTGTAAGTGTGTATATAATAAACGATCTATCTATCTAAAACCTTTTTGGTTTGCTATAGAGCCTTCAGTTATGCTTAAAACCGTTTTGGTTTGTCAAAATTAGCCTTCAGTAATGCTTAAAACCTTTTTTCTTTTAATGAAAAGGAGAGTTGTTCTACGATGCAGTGTAAAAGTGGAGGCACGTGTTACCATGACAACAGTGAAGGAAAAACCAAGTGCTTGTGCACAGAGAGGTTTACCGGCAAAAACTGCGACAGGATGAAGCGTAAGTTTGCACGCGCTTTTTCAGGACATTTCGACTTTACTCAAAAGTAAGAACGACTATTAAGATGGCAATGCATTTAGTGGAATAGGGGAAGAACATCATCCTTTTCTAATTGCATGGTAATTAGAGTGGATTACGGACGGACGGGGAGAGGGAGGGAGGGGTAGAAAACAGACCTCTGCAGGCGTAGGACGCTTTCTTTGTCGCGCATGCGTTTGGGTTACCTAGTAACCCTGTCATAATCCTCCACGTGACTTTCCGATGTCAATCATCTAACGTGGGCCGCATCAAATTGTAAGCGACGTGTTGTGTTTTCCATGCGCATCACGCATTTCCGGTCAAAACCGGTATCAAAACCCATTTGGTTCGACACCGGCAGGTGTGTTCCCTCTCTCTCTCGCCGTGGCAAGGACGAGATCTCTGCTAGCAGGGAACAGCAAGTGTAACATAATATTCATGTTAATTTGTTACTATCAACAGCTACACGCTACACTTTTACCACCTTAAACGGCGCCGGGCGGATGGGACCTGACAGCTCAGATCGTTACCGCGGAACGCCATTACAGGGAAGAATCGAATTAGTTTTTGGCAGACAAAAATGGGTTGTCCCACACACCGGACGGTACTTCATCGTTGTGTCAGGCGCCGCAGGTGGAGATGCCGGGACAAATGGGGGTCCGGGTGCGAGCGTTCAAGGCTTCCATCACTTAAATACCGGCGAAACTCTTGAAATAATTGTTGGGCAAAAAGGGCTTGTCAACGAAAGCGTCAAGGGATCTGGTGCAGGAGGGGGTGGAGGCAGTTTTGTCATGTATTCCAACAAATCTATCATAGCTATTGCTGGCGCTGGGGGTGGAGGAGGGGGTTATTTGACCCAGATTGATGGTGACGGAGGTCAGACTACCCCTGGTGGAAGTTTGTTTGGCGGAAGTGCTGGTTTAGGGGAACAGTTAGCGTGACTCAAGAGAATACAACAGCAGGGGGAGGGGGAGGGTTTGTAGAAGATGGCACGTGCTCCTCACACCGATCCTGCAATCAAGGAGGGAGGTCTATGAAGAACGGTTTCCTAGGTGGCCAGGGGGATAATGGGGGTGGCGATGGCGGGTTTGGAGGGGAGGGGCAGGTAGTGGGCATTTTCCTGGAGGCGGAGGAGGGTATTCAGGGGTGGAGTACGAGCAGAATCCAACGGAGGGTCTGCTGGTGGAGGCGGGTCGTTCAGACCGGGCGGATGGGACGCAAGAGGAGGAATACAAACTGGTAACGGGATGGTTGTTCTATCTTACCGCGGGTAAAAGAATGAAAGGAGTTCGTCAGACGTTAGACGTGGTACAGTCATTCTGACACATTGCACAAATCGTAATGATTGCCTGGCCATCAAATCAAGCTGCAGTTACAGTATTGCAAAGTAGCGTTTCGTTTCTTGCTGTATTTCGTCTTTCTTTTAATTGCATTTCCTTCCTTTTTTTCGTTAGTACAATCGTTTCTTTGTTTCTAGCTGCGACCAATTCACTCGCCATGGCGACAAATTTCTTTTGTTAGCGACTGGCAGTCAAACTAAATTCTTTGGT